>JAQGBS010000427.1:0-22048 GCA_034698545.1 Acrobeloides obliquus
CAACCAGCTGAAGCCGAAAAATCCATCAAAGAATCACTCAAAAAACTGAAAACAGACTATATCGATTGCTTTTTAATCCACAGTCCAGCTCCATTCAAGGTTTATACTAAGTACCGTAGCTAGGGGTTACTGGGGGCACATGCTCCTCAAAAAAGAAAAATGAAAAACTTTTTCTTACTGGTCCTCTTCCCTTATATTTTTGCCTCACATTGTGTAAAAAAAATTTCACCAAAATTTAGTATTTATTCAACAAAAATGTCCATTTTTAAAAATTTTCTAACTAAAAAATGTCACTTTTTATCTAAAATAGCCTAATTTTTGCTAATTTTGCTCAAAAATGCGATTTTTTGACTTTATTCATGAAGAGTCGTGTTCCCAACATCGCAATTATGAGGGGGGAACCTGTGGAACATTTCTTTCAAACCTGAAAAAATTTTTATTTTTCGAGTTTTCCCGCTCCAAACCCTTATTCTAGCTACGGCTCTGATTATACAAATAAACTTTAAGCCAATACCGGGACCACAACTCTCTATACCAGAATATATGGCAAAGTTGGCTAAAGGAGAGACAGAAATTGATTTAACTCCTCACATAGAAACATGGAGAGTCTTGGAAAAGTTTTACAAACAGGGTGTTTTTAAAACGATTGGCGTTTCGAATTTTAATGAGAAGCAGATTCAAGATCTGTATGATAAAGCAGAGATTAAGCCGCAGAATTTGCAAGTAAAAAATTTGTAACCTAAAATTTTATTTCTCTCCCTTAATACCCGCTAAAAATGGGTTTTTATCCTCACCTCTAAACTTTTCTCTATCCTATTTTTTGGATTTGATGCCGATTACCGCAATTTGGATTATCTGCACATCCTTCTACTTCCATTTAAGCATAAAAAAGGAAGAGATTATGCAGTCCTTTCTTGTTGTGTTTCTGATGAAAATTAAAGCAGCTTTTTTAGGTAGAATGTCATGTCTACTGTCAGGCATATGATCTTCATGAATTTTGTAAGAAGCTTGGCATTGTCTTGACTTCTACTTCGCCTCTTGGTAACCCTGGAAGACCAATTCATTTTAAGAAAGAGGGGGATCAAGACCCATTAAAGAATCCCTATGTTTTAGAATTGGCACAGAAGTATAAAAAAGATCCTGCACAGGTATACTTTAAGTAAGATTAAAATGGAGATCCCCATTCCGATAGCAAAAATGGTTTTAAATTGGGGCTTAAGGCTGCGCACTAACTGTCTCGAACAGGTGGTCGAGACGCTAAACGTCTCAAAATTGAATTCGAGATTCAATTCGAGACGTGAAACGTTTTGAATTCGAGAGAATTATAATGTATTCGAGACGCTAAACGTCTTGAACAGCAATTGTTAGGAAAGCGGGGAAATCCCACTCGGCCGACCGAGCAAGACTGCCAACCCTAATTTGTATTTGTTGAAGAATTGGTTAAGGGGAGACTTCCCTTGCTCATGTATGGACCCACCATATAGACCCCTTAGCCTCCCTTATTCCTCATATATGTTATGCCTGACTCAAAGAATTTTTAGATTCTCCTTCGTCAAACACTCCAGCGTGGAATTGCAGTAATCCCGAAAAGTACTAATCCGGTTCGTATACGATCAAACAGAGAAGTTTTTGATTTTGAACTCACAGAAGCAGAAATGGAAAAATTTAAGGCAATTAAAGACAATCGACGATTTTTCGAACTTGAAGTGTAAGCTTCGCAGAAAAAAAATATAAATTCAAAAATTTTTAGACTAAAAAACCATCCATATTATCCATTCAAGTGAATAATGCTAATATAATTAATTGTTATGGCGCTGAAAATTTTTTCTTTTTTTGGAAAATGCCTTATGATTTTTATTTTAACTTTTGTAAATTTATAAATCTACAAAGCGTTCATTTTGGTATGCAATATCAATGTTTTTAGTCGTTCTTTGTACAACAAAATACAACGTCGTATGATGAAAGTACGACGGCATCGTACGACAAATTTCGTACGATGCCATCGTACTGCGTCGTACGACAGCTTGTGGCGATTTCATCATACTTTTACGTTAATTTTACGATCGTACGATGCTTGTGAGGCCGTCGTACTTTTGCTTGCGTTCAGTACGATAGAATGTGCGAGCTTGAGCCGACCCTAAAAGCTAGAGTCATTGTCTTGGTGTTGTTGGAAAGCTGTTAAAAGCAATAAATCGGCTTTAAATATTTTTATTTTTCAAAATAAATAATTTTTGGTGTTAATATTTTCTTTTTATTTTATATTAGAATTTGTGTCTATAATTTGTTATGTGCTTAAGATATTTATGTTCGATTTGTGCCATTTTTATATTTGTCACAAATTTCTGTGTTTAATAATGCCTTCTGACACACTTATACGTTATAGTGTGCAGGTGCAATGATCAAAGGTTAATATTTATTTGCATGGATATCTATCACAAATTTCTGTACTTAGCTAATGCCGTCTGCCACCACGACGCACCAAAATGTGCAAAAAGTTGAGACACATGAAAAACTGTTATAGAAGTGTTGCATTAGTGTCTAATAACATTTCTGTAAAGAAATTTCACTGCCAATTCGTTTTTTTGATGTGCTCAAGATATTTATGTTTGTGCCATTTTTATATTTGTCACAAATTTCTGTGCTTAACTAATTGCCACATTTATACGTTATAGTGTGCAGATAGCAATGATAATAAGTTAATATTTAATGCTATGGAAAAGTTTTTCTCTCGATATTATCATCAACGAAAATTTTATCGCTGAATATTGCGTTTTCATTATTAGGCTAATAATTCTTTTTCCCTTAAAGGACCAGTCCACTTTTGAAAGAATTTTTGTTCAAAAGTGGAAAAGAAAGTTCACGTTGGGGAATCACTTTTTGCTTTGGAAGTAAATTCCAATTCGGTAACCCCGAGGAGATATTTGACATACAAAATTGCATAAAACTTTGAAACGTGTTTGCGTATTGAAGCGAAGTTTAAATTCCTGATTCAAATCTGTTTATTGAAACGAATTATTTAAAAAAATCCACTTTTACAATGATCTTAAAATTTTCATAAAATGAACATTTCAATTGTTTATAACTCTATAGACGAATAAAATAACACCAAAAATATCAAATTTGAAATTTGATTTGAGTTACTGCAACGAAAGCCTGTTTCCTATTTTCTTTTCAATAACTCAAATCAATGTCAAATTGAATATTTTTGGTGTCATTTTATTCGTCTCATAGAGTTATAAACAATTGCTACAATGTTCATTTTATGAAAATTTTAAGATCTGTGTAAAAATGGATTTTTTAAAATAATATGTTTCAATAAACAGATTTGAATCAGGAATTCAAACGGCATCAATCCCTTTGCTGCAATACACAAACACGTTTAATATTTTTATGCAATTTTGCATGTCAAATATCTCCTCAGGGTTGTCGAATTGGAATTTATTTCCAAAGCTAAAAGTGGTTGCCCCAACGTGAACTTTCTTTTCTACTTTTGAACAAAAATTCGATTCAAAAGTGGACTGGTCATTTAAGACAAATTTTGTATTCATTTTTATTGTCATTTTTTAGTTGACATAATTTAAAAGAGTGAATCTTTAATAAATAATGGTAAACCAGCTTCCAAAGTTGACTTTATCCAATGGATTACAGTTCCCTAATATTGGGTATGGGACAGGAGGGGTAAAGTTGATTATTTTAAAATTTATGTTTAAAAAAACATTTTAGTTGACAGATGCCGAGAAATTAAAGAAATCTTTAGCCGTCGTGATAGACAATGGCTATCGTCATATCGACACGGCACAAGTATACGGTAATGAACATATAATTGGCGAATTTTTGGATGAAACAATCAAGAGTGGGAAGTTGAAAAGAGAGGATATTTTTATAACCTCAAAGGTACCTACCCTATCCTCATTATAAAATAAAATTTAGCTCGCTCTTTTCAATCATCAACCAGCTGAAGCCGAAAAATCCATCAAAGAGTCACTCAAAAAACTGAAAACAGACTATATCGATTGCTTTATAATCCACAGTCCAACTCCAGTCCAGGTTTTTTTTTATTATACCAAGTGCTGTAGAGGTTACCGGATGCACATGCTCTCCAAATAAGAAAAATTTTTCCTATTGGTCCTCTCCCCTTATGTTTTTGTCTCACATTATGAAAAAAAATGTCACCAACATTTAGTATTTATTCAATAAAAATGTCCATTTTTTAAATTGTCTAACTAAAAATGTCATTTTTCATTTAAAATGTCTAATTTTCGATATTTTTGCTCAAAAATGCAATTTTTTACTTTATTCATGAAGAGTAATGCCCATTCCCAAATCTGAAAAAAGAATTGTGCCCCCTCTAAACCCGAATCCTAGCTACAGCTCTGATTATAAACTTTAAGCCAATACCAGGACCACAACTCTCTATACAAGAATATATGATAAAGTTTGTTAAAGGAGAGATAGGAATTGATTTAACTCCTCACATAGAAACATGGAGAGTCTTAGAAAAGTTTTATAAACAGGGTGTTTTTAAAGCGATTGGCATTTCAAATTTTAATGAGAAACAGATTCAAGATCTGTATGATAAAGCAGAGATTAAGCCTCAGAATTTGCAGGTAAAAGTTTGTATACTAAAAATGGGTTTTTATTATCACCCCTAAACTTTTCTCCATCCTATTTTTGGATTTGGTGCCGATTACCGCAATTTGGATTATTTGCACATCCCTCTACTTCTATTAAAGTATAAAAAAAGAAGCAATTATACAGCCCTTTCATTGTATGCTTCTGATGAAAATTAAAGCAACTTTTTTAGGTAGAATGCCATGTCTACTTACAGTCATATGATCTTCATAAATTTTGTAAAAAACTTGGCATTGTCATGACTTCTTATTCGACTCTTGGTAACCCTGGAAGACCAATTCATTATAAGAAAGAGGGGGATCAAGACCCATTAAAGAATCCCTATGTTTTAGAATTGGCACAGAAGTATAAAAAAGATCCTGCACAGGTATACTTTAAGTAAGATTAAAATGGAGACCCCTACCCCGATAGCAAAAATGGTTTCAAATTGGGCTTAAGGCGCATTCACAATGGTGGCAAAAAATGTCATATATGTAGACCCCTTAGTCTCCTCTATTCCTCATATATGTTATGCCTGACTCAAAGAATTTTTAGATTCTCCTTCGCCAAACACTCCAGCGTGGAATTGCAGTAATCCCGCAAAGTACTAATCCAGTTCGTATACGATCAAACAAAGAAGTTTTTGATTTTGAACTCACAGAATTAGAAATGGGAAAATTTAAGACAATCAAAGATGATCGACGATTTTTCGACCTTGAAATGTAAGCTTCGTAGGAAAAAATAAAAATTCAACAAATTTTAGATTAAAAAACCATCCATATTACCCATACAAGTGAAATAATGCTAATATAATTATGGCGCTGAAAATTTTTTCTCTTGTCGGGAAATGCCCTATGATTTTTATTTTAAATTTATAAATTATTTAGTTATTTTAAATAAAATTCTAATATTTATTTTTGCAAATTTATTGATGCTTTATTTAATATTTTTATTTTTCAAAATAAACCATTTTTGTTGTTAATATTTTCTTTTTATTCTATTATAGAATTTATGTTTATTTTTGTGATGTGCTTAAGATATTTATTTTTGATTTGTGTCATTTTTAATTTGTCATCAATTTCTGTGCTTAACTAATGCCTTCTGCCATACTTATACGTTATAGTGTGCAGGTAGCAATGATTATAGGCTAATAATTATTTGCATGCAAAGGTTTTTCTCTCGATATTATCATCAACGAATTATTTTATCACTGAATAAGTGTTTTCATTAGTAGACTAATAATTTGTTTTCCCTTAAAACGAACTTTTCGAGAAAAGCGAGCTTTGGGTGTCATAAAAATTTTGTAAGGATACTCATTTTAATAAGGAATTTTATCCTTTTCTAGTAAGATTGTTTTAAACTTCCTTTAACATTTTGTAGAGCCTGATTTCTTCCACAATTTTCTTAAAGGTTACTTTTGATTAAAATCGATAGAAAGACGAGAAAATCGCACGAAAAAATAATAACCCTTAAAAAATTTTGTGACATAAAGCTCTGTTTTCTTAAAAAAGGTGTTTTAAATACAAATTTTTTATTCATTTTTATTGCCATTTTTTAGTTGACATAATTTAAAAGAGTGAATCTTTAATCAACAATGGCTACCCAGCTTCCAAAGTTGACTTTATCCAACGGATTACAGTTCCCTAGTATTGGGTATGGGACTGGAGGGGTACAGTTTGTTATTTTTAATTTATGTTTTAAAGAACACTTTAGTTGACAGATGCCGAAATATTAAAGAAATCTTTAGCCGAGGTGATAGAAAATGGCTATCGTCATATCGACACAGCACAAATGTACTCCAACGAACATATAATTGGCGAATTTTTGGATGAAACAATCAAGAGTGGGAAGTTGAAGAGAGAGGATATTTTTATAACCTCAAAGGTACCTACCCTATCCTCACTATAAAATAAAATTTAGCTCGCCCTTTTCAACCATCAACCAGTTGAAGCTGAAAAATCCATCAAAGAATCACTTAAAAAACTGAAAACAGACTATATTGATTGCTTTTTAATCCACAGTCCAACTCCAGTCAAGGTTTTTTTATACTAAGTACCGTAGCTAGGGGTTACTGGAAGGGCACATGCTCCCCAAATAAGAAAAATAAAAAAACTTTTTCTTATTGGTCCTCTCCTTTTATGTTTTTGCCTCACATTGTTGAAAAAAATTTCACCAAAATTTTGTATTTATTCAACAAAAATGTTCATTTTTTAAAATTTTTTAACTAAAAAATGCCATTTTTTCATTTAAAATAGCCTAATTTTCGCTAATTTTGCTCAAAAATGCGATTTTTTTACTTTATTCATGAAGAGTCGTGCTAGCCTGAAAAAAGTCGCGCCCTCTTCAAACCTGAATTCTAGCTACGGCTCTGATTATACCAAAATAAACTTTAAGCCAATACCGGGACCACAACTCTCTATACCAGAATATATGGCAAAAATTGCTAAAGGAGAAATAGAAATTGATTTAACTCCTCATATAGAAACATGGAGGGTCTTGGAAAAGTTTTATAAACAGGGTGTTTTTAAAGTGATTGGCATTTCGAATTTTAATGAGAAGCAGATTCAAGATCTGTATGATAAAGCAGAGATTAAGCCGCAGAATTTGCAGGTAAAAAATTTGTAACCTAAAATGTTATTTCTCTCCCTTAATACCCGCTAAAAATGGGTTTTTATCCTTACCCCTAAACTTTTCTCTATTCTATTTTTTGGATTTGATGCCGATTACCGCAATTTGGATTATTTGTACATTCCTCTACTTCCATTTAAGTATAAAAAAGGAAGCGATTATACAGCCCTTTCTTGGTACGTTTCTGATGAAATTAAAGCAACTTTTTTAGGTAGAATGTCATGTCTACTGTCAGACATATGATCTTCATGAATTTTGTAAGAAACTTGGTATTGTCGTGACTTCTTATTCGACTCTTGGTAACCCTGGGAGACCAGCTCATTATAAGAAAGAAGGGGATCAAGATCCATTAAAGCATCCCTATGTTCTAGAATTGGCACAAAAGTATAAAAAAGATCCTGCACAGGTATACTTTAAATAAGATTAAAATGGATATCTTCGAGTGAGGGGATTGTTAGGAAAGCGTGGAAATCCCACTCGGCTGGCCGAGTAAGACTGCCACCCCTAATTTGTATCCGTTGAAGAGTTGGTTAAGAGGGAGGTTTCCTTTTCTCATGTTGGATCCACTATGTAGACCCCTTAGCCTCCCTTATTCCTCATATATGTTATGCCCGACTTAAAGAATTTTTAGATTCTCCTTCGCCAAACACTCCAGCGTGGAATTGCAGTAATCCCGAAAAGTACTAATCCGGTTCGTATACGATCAAACAGAGAAGTTTTTGATTTTGAACTCACGGAAGCAGAAATGGAAAAATTTAAGGCAATTAAAGACGATCGACGATTTTTCGACCTTGAAGCGTAAGCTTAGTAGAGAAAAAAATATAAATTCAAAAAATTTTAGATTAAAAAACCATCCATATTATCCATTCAAGTGAATAATGCTAATATAATTAATTGTTATGACACTGAAAATTTGTTCTCTTTTCGGGAAATTTATAAATCCATTTATTTAGATATTTTTAAATAAATTTTTAATATTTATTTTTGCAAATTTATTGATACTTCATTTGCAAATTTGATGAGATGTTCAAGTTAATTTTGTTATAAATGAGGGATCATCGACAATCGACTCACAAAAGGCCTTAATTATTCTATTTGCAAACAATACATATTCATTTTACCTGAATCAAGGAAAGGAAAGAATTTTCAATGCACTTTTTTAGACAATGTACACATAGAAAAGACCCATACAGAGTCGTTTTGATAAAAATTTAAAAGATGATTTCTGTAAAATTCGACCTTCGGAAAGTAATTTTTTCAAATTTTTTATACCGACACATACCTTAGGTTTTCGACTATGCTGATTCCAAAAATGATAAAAAATTTTCATAGGTTTTTCGATTAGATCTCGAGATCCAGAGAGATACCATTTTGACCCAAGGCACTCATTCTAAGGCTCATTACTCCGAAACCACAAATGCTAGAACCTTCAGTCAACAAGCAAAAAAGATTATGACAAACGGATCGTAAATTACCTTTTACAATTTTCTTCTTTTTTATCCTCTTTTTCCATGGAGTAAACCGATGGTATTCAGCGCCGAAGAAAAAGAATTATATTTTAAAAATTTTATAAATATTTATGACCAATGTTGATTTTTAATAAACATGAATAAATTAGTATTGGACCGAATTTTTCAAGAAGAACATTTTTTTGAGTATTTTTGACCCAAAAAATTCTACTTTTTGTGCTAAAAGTCATTTTTACAAAAAATAACTTTTAGCATTTTTAAGTCATTTCTTGCAAAAAATACTATTTTTTGGACATATTCTGACTCATATTTGTATGCGGTTTAGATAATCCTCATTCTGGTTAATTCTATACGACAAAAACTCTTTAGAACATATTGTCCGCACACAGAAATCGATATTGATTTTGTTGACTATATTTAGAGACAGGCACATAAAAACGCTGAGTTATGAATTTTTTATGTTTTTCACAGATCCCAGCGGTGTTTAGAGGGTTAAGGCAGTTTTAATAAAAATCACAAAATTTTCGAGAAAAATCTATTTTTAGCAACCAAAAAATAATCATGCATAATCAAATGGCTACAGGTGGGAGTTGAACCTGAGCCTTATGCGCGAGAAGCTTTTAGGTTGTTTTTTAAAAAAGTGGCATTTTTAAAACTTTATTTTGATAATTTTAACTAATGTGATTCATTTTTTAAAGATAATTTTAAGTATTTTTTGTTCTGGTGTTTCCATTTTTTTGCCAAAAAGTTTTGGAGCTACTACGCCTGGGGGGCGCACTTAACAGGAATAAAAATGCTGAAGTAAAAATGTCAAAAAAATTTTTAATAAATGACCCCTTAGAGGTAATTTTATGCGGGAAATTGTTTGCGCGCACTCCCGAATCTTAAAAATGCTTCCTTGACCCTGATGCAGAGAAGAAATCGGTGTATTGAAGCGAAAATCAAACATTTTCGGTTTTTTATGAGAAAACCGTCAATTCTTAGGTTTTTCTATGCATGAAATCGATTGCGCTCACTCCCGTACCGTGAAAATGCTCAGGGTCAAGGAAGCGTTTTCAAGGTTCGGGAATGCGCGCAATCAATTTTCCGTCTAGAAAAACCTAAAAATCAACGGTTTTCTCATAAAAATTCGAAAATGTTTGTTTTTCGCTTCAATACACCGATTTCTTCCCTGAATCAGGGTCAAGGAAGCATTTTTAAGGTTCAGGAGTGTGCGCAAACGATTCCCCGCATAAAATTACCCCTAAGGGGTCACTTGTTAAAAATTTTTTTGACATTTTTACTTCAGCATTTTTATTCCTGTTAAGTGCGCCCCAGGCGTAGTAGCTCCAAAGTTTTTTATGCCGGTCTTTAACTATATTTTTATATCTTATTTATTTAGTTATTTATATTTTCCCTTTTATTAAAAAAATATGGATGATTTAACTACAGAAAATCATTCCATGATAGAAAAAATCGATGATGAAAAACTTGACCATGATATTCTTGCTTTAAATTGGGCTTTAAATGCCGAAGCTCTCCAGCAAGATTTGTATACAAAACTAGGAAATCGAATTTTTGATGAGTATTCGGAAAGTGAAGCCGAATATTTGGAAGTCAAAATTGCTTATGCTAAATTTGGACCGCCAGGTATGAAAATTATTCAATGACTTAAGATCCCACCCGACACACTTTTTTATATCAAAAATGTTATTTTTAGTCATTTTTGCCAAAATCGCGATTATTGCCAAAAAAGAATGCGATTTTTTGTTTAAGAGGTAATATCTCTAGCTCGAAATTTTCTGAAGATGCAAGTACCGATCCTCGAATAAAAATAAACTAGACTTCCTGGCCGATTCCATAACCTGGTCACTTTTTAGCAATCGCGCTGCAAAAAATATAAAAACTGCTAAAAAGTACGCATGTAGAGTCTACAGTGTTATGCGCACTTGATATTGTTTTTATCATAACTTTTTTCTACTAAAGCGTTTCTTATAATTTTTTATTGACTTTCATTTTCCTTTCCCATAACACCTTGACCATTGGGTTTTGTTCCGGGGCTGATTTTTACGAAAATGAACCTCGAGTTCTCCACAAGTTTAAAGGCGCGGGATCTACCTCATATGTTTTTGTTAACCACTTACTAAGTACATAAAAATAATCTATGTCTCAAGTTTGTAGCTACTCTTTTTTGGTGTAGTACCATCCCCTGTGCTACTTTCCAGATATTGTCCCTTAAAATATGCTTTTTTGTCATTTTTACCAAAAAGCGGTTTTTTTCGATTTTGTAAAGTTTGGAAAAATGTCCATTTTCATTTAGTTTCGTTAAAAATGACATTTTTTATCAAAAAATTCTATTTTTAACTATTTAAAAAATTTTTAGTACTTCTTGGTGATGCTCAATTTTCTATAAGCTATGAGGAATTTCAAACTAAACATCATTATAAAAATGAAAAATCGAATATCCTCAATGCATATCCAATGCTGTACTCAAGAAAACAACGCAAAAAAGCGAAAGAAACTTTGGACATAATCCTCAATTTAGTCAAAAAAGAAAATCGAGAAGCAAAAAATTTTAACGTGTCCTTCATCTTTTTGATATATCAAATTGGCTTAACTGAACTATGTGGGCTTATCCCAATTATTCGGGTTTTACGAAAAGAAGGAGATCCAGAAGATGAAGCTTGGTATATTGATCAAGAGGACCGAGTTTATAAAAGTTGGAGGAATTTTTTACAAGAGAATAGATTGCCAAACATGAGGATATGTTATCCGAAAAATGGGTATTATTCAGTGAATGAAAATGGATATTCGATTTATTTACCTGAAAAACGAGTGGTTTTGGGCTTTGGTATGACGCCAGCATCGAAGTAAGGCACTTTTTCATTTAATATATCTCCAGGGACTTGATCCTTGCCCATGCAAGAGCATGAGCCAAGCAAAGGAGCAAGCCATTGGAAACTGAAACTGGCCTATACGATAAAAACCAATTTTTAGATTCTATCGAAAAATTCTTCATGGTCTTGATTGGACCTCATCAGGCATTCTCATTGGCTCCCTTGGCATATCCGTCACACTCGCCCTAAGTGCACCTATTTCAGCCCCAGTTCTCACAGGTGCAGTCATTAGTTCCAGCATAGCAGCGACTTATGGCCTAGCACGCTCTGGAGCCAGATTGGTCGATAGAAAACTCCACGAGCAATCTATAAATGTTACCGATCCAGAGGCTAGAGCATGTTGGATTGGAGTAGGTGGTGCGATTTTTGCACTTGGTGCTTCATCTACTACTATGCTATTGGAAAGAGCGATTGCAGTAGGAAAATCTACTGGAGCTTCAGCATTAACTACGCTTCAAGGGTTAAATACCGGGTCGTTGGTTTTTGGTGCTGTTGGGATGGCGAATCAAGTGCATTCGTTTGGGGAAAGGTAACAGTGCAACGGGGATAGTTTTGGGGGAAATCGGAAAAAAAGTCTTTAAATTCAAGTTCATGAGAAGAACTGTGTCGAAACAGGTCCAACTGGAAACGGAAAACCCATGATTTTTTCGGTTTTTCAAAATCGGATTTTTTCGTTTATTTTCAAAAAATTGAAATTTTCTTTTTTTTCAAAAAAATCGAACTTTTTCGGGGGTTTTTTTCAAAAAAATTGAATTTTTATCAACACTTTCCATGTAAAAGCCTCTCGGATTTTACATTTTCGATACTCGAAAGTAACTCTTCTCCAATTTTTCCCTTATAAATACTGATTTTTAGACTATATAAAGGACAAAGCATTGCCGCTTTTGAAGTTTTCCTATTCGTGTTAGATACTTTCTTATTCACAAATTCCCTTGTAAGTTTCGATACGGCAAATGCGCAAATTTCAAAAGGAAATGAAATTTTAACTTCTGGCCAAGTGTGCGAAACAACTCCTCCAAAATTGTCTGATCGGCTCGTAAAGCAGCTTGAAACAGAGAGATCAGCAGATCGTAATTCCAGAGCGATTAGAATCATCAATTCTATAGAAAATCATAAAGAATTTTTCAACAATTATAATGAACTTCTTAAACAGGTAGGATATTGGTTTGATCCAAAAGTTTTAAGACTTTTACATGAATTTTGGACCCAATAAAAACGACCCCTATAAGGATGCGAGGAATCGATTATGCGCATTCCTGAAGCGTGAAAACACTTCCCCTGACCCTGATTCAGCGAAGTGGAAGGGTTATTGAAGCAAAAATAAACTAAAATTCGAATTTTCGCCGGTAAATCGGCGATTTAGGGGTTTTTATAGGCGAGGAATAGGTAGGGGAACCTTCCAGGGGTCAAAATCAAAAAATTCCTTCAGATTAGAGCTCTCCATGTTGAAAAACCCCTGAATACAAAAATCCAGTAAATTTGAAAATTTTTTGTTGAAAACTCAAATTTTTTGCTCTAAGGGGAAAACTCGATTTTTCAAATTTTTTTCCAAATTGTTTGAATTTTTGCATCCAGGGGTTTTTCGACATGGGGAACTCTAATCTGAAGGAATTTTTTGATTTTGACCACTGAAAGGTACTCCTACAAAGGGTATACTCCCAAAAAGTTTTCATGCTGAAAATCGCTTAAATCAGTGTTAGTGAAATTTTTTCATGCTTCAAAAATGCGCGCAATCGATTCTTCGCCTAGAAAACCCCTTAGATTGCCAGTTTTTCGGATGAAAATTCGAATTTTAATTCATTTTCGGTTCAATACCCATCTGCTTCCCTGAATCAGGGTTAGGGAAGTGTTTTCACGTTTCAGAAATGCGTGCAATCGATTCTCCCGCATAAAATTACCCTTATAAGTAGCTTTAAAAAAATTTGGGGTCCAAAATTCATGCAAAAAGTCTCAAAACTTTTAGATCAACCCAATACAATAGATTTAAAAAAATTGTACTCCCATGTAGGCTGTTCATAGTAAAAGAAATTTTAGATCGATCGAGTGTCGGGTAAAGTCAAAGAGCTATCTAATTCAAAATTTTACGTATCAGAATTGCATAGAAGTATGAATGCAATAAATTTAGATGAGTTACAAACTCCTATTAATAATTTGCCTCGCACTTCTTCCGGTAAGAAAAAAAGAATCACATTCCTCCAAAGATACCCACATTCATAAAAATCAGGATGGCAACTCGCATATGCAAATAATAAAAAAATATCCCTAAGTATCCCTTTTACCACCAATTGGAAGTTTTGGAATCCAATAATTTTCTAATGAGAATATTCCTATTCAGACCCGCATTTAAGGTACTCTGGGCACGGTGTCACCCAAAATCAAAAATTTTATTTAATGACCCCCTCCCTTGTGTTTTTACCCAAAATTTTTGAAAAAAATGATCCCCATTATGATTTTTTACAAAAAGTGCCCAAAATTTCCATTTTTCAATATAAATTTTCAACACTAAAGAAATTGGCCCCTCTTACGGACCTGTTCCCATCATATGCTTGCAAGTCTCCCCCCTCCTAGTCAGCCCCAAATTATTAGAACAAAAATTATCCTTTTCATCGACCGCCTTCCGACGGCTTTCCCAATTGACTCATATCTTCATCCTTCTCATCAAATCTCTATTTCTCCCCCTTTATACAAGCATGATTCCCATGATATGGTTATTAATCAAGAGACCAAGTATAGCCTATATTTTTAGAGCCAAGCTTGTTGGATAATAATTTCTCAAAGATATCACCAAAAGAGCTATTTAATGTAACATTTCAAAGCAAATTAGAAGAAATTTTATTAAATGATTACAAATTCTTATCTATGATTAGTTTACAAAACAAAAGTTTGGATGGTGTGCGTCAATTAAAAAGTCAAGTAAGTCGATGCAGAACTACGTCGACCAAAAAAAGTCGACTAATCGAAAAAATTTTTAGAACACTCCTTCACCTTCCCCAAATCCAGGCTAAAATATGACAAAAATTTAAGACTCCTTCCCCCACGCACGATTTTTAAAAGCTGATACCCCTTTTCATCTATGTGAAAATTTACAGAACTTGTCGGTCAGCAAGACACAAACTTTGATTTTACTGAAAATTACATTTTTGAGAAGTTGAATAAAAAATTAAAGATTTAACTTAGAGAAGAAATCAGTGAGGTGCCAAGATCAACCTAATCGAGACCAGTGTGATGCTAAGGCCGAGCTGATATATATCGATTCGGTCGTGGTATCAATTATTTAACAAAAACGAAATTTTCTAAAGTAAAATCAATATTTGTGTTTTTTTTGGTCGACCAGCTCTACTTTGATTATTCCAAAATGTGTAAAAATTTTGCAGATATTACAAGTCTTCGAAAGCATCAATAATAAAGAAATCGTGTATGAACTTGTTCGAATATCAATTGCAGCCTCCAAACAAATAGAAATCGATTCCACTCATGAATTTTTATATATTTGCAACACAACACTAAAGTTTTTCATTTGCCAAAATCAAAATTTGCTGAATAAGTTTCCTTCAGATATAGAGAAAGAAATCATTTCGCAGCTTAAAGATACCAATAGTTATTTATACAAAAATTTAGTAGATGATATCTTGGAATTAAATAAAAAATTAAAGCTCTAATTAAAAATTTTTTTAAATGATAAATTTCCAATTAATTAATTGGAAAACATGTTCACGGATTTTGAATTTAGACCCGCAGTTCAGATAATTATAAAAAACATTGCTCATTAAAATATTGAGAACATAGTTTATTAAATTGTAGGTACCACTGTTTAAAAGAGTGGAGCATTAAGGCTCATTAAAAATAAGTGCTTATAAATGAAATAAAAATAATATTTGATGTTAGATACGCCCATAAAAGATTGTTGAGTATTATGTTTTAAAAGTATTAAAACTCGATACCCATATAAATGTGTTATCAGTTCCTCGCAAATTAGCAAGATCTCACTTTAGTTAAGAATCTTTGATCGAATTTTAATATTTTAGTTAAACCCCCTTCTCTGCTAACTTATTTTTATTTACAAATATAGTATTGTAAGTGTTGGTAGTGTTAGTAAAAGAAATCAAGAATCGCTAATCTGAGGAAGCTAGCCAGTTCTTCTGGCTCTTGGCATCAAATACTTTTAACCTCAGTAATCGAGGTACGCAAAGACAAAAAGAATGTGCGAAAAAGTATTCTGATCTAAAGGACCAGCGATTCGAAAAATTAGAAATTAATATAGAAACAAAATTTGACACTAAGTTAGATATGCATCCCGAAAAATTAAAAAAAGACTGAAGGAAAACCACAGGAAGGTGATGGAAAAGTTTGAAAATTTAGGGATCAGAGTGGCTGGAAGGGTCACTGTGACCTAAAAAAGTTTACAGATCGAAACGAACATAGAGATGTTAGAACCTTTTTTGATCACTTTTCACGAATGTCCAATGCCAATGCATGGTCAAAGGCAGAAATGTTACGTCACCTCCTCATGTATTTGGAGAGGGAGGAACTTTCAGCCTATGAAAATCTGGATAAGAACATTCGTGAAAATCTGGACTCGTTAACAAAATTCCTGAACTAAAAACTTGAGGACCAAGACGTGGCCTTTCAGGCGCGAATGGCGTTGATTATCTAAATAGATAATCAACACTATTCGTCAGGTTATCTAAATGCCCAAAAATAAAAATTTTTTGCAGCAACGTGTTCAGCAGTTGGCATTTAGATAACCGTTATTAGTAATAAATAAAATCCATTGTGCTTCATTTTTGTTTTAGAAGATGCATCCTTTTGGTTTGTCTCTTTTAATTTATCTAACTTTATTTATAAATCACAAAGTGTTTGGTAATTGTCCTTCAAGCGCAATTCCTCCACATAATACCGGAGATAATTTTTGTTTTCAACTAATTCAATCTGAAGTTGATTTTAAGCTAGCTGAAAGAATTTGTAATAATTTGAATGGTCATCTTACTTCAATATGTGACACACTTACAAATGAATATTTGAGAAGTAGAGTTTATTTACTTGTCAGATAAAATAGCAAAAATTCTTCGAGATTGGATTCAGGGATTCTGATAAAAATTTTCTTGAAATTAAACAATTTTTTTAAATTTCATCCTAGCATGATTGAATCCGTACATATAAAATGAAACCTAGCCAATTGACTGTTAAGCGGAAAATTAATTTTGTAACTCTATTGAAGCATATTATAAAGAAAAATAATGAATTTTACATAAAGAATTTAGATGCTGCGTCAAATTCATTTACTAAATATGATGATATGGATTTTTGGTTTGGATTGACCAATAATGATAATAATGTCTGGAATTGGACCGATTCAAATAATTCCTGTTCATTTAACAACTGGATAAATGGTATGATTTTTAAACATTAAAGGACCAGTTCACTCGGAAAAAAGTTGCCATTTTTGTTAATATTTGAAAAGTTCATCAAATTTGGAGCATTTTTTGTTTTTACGGCATGTTTTGAATCGCTGACTTCGAGATAATGGCGTTTGAAGTTTTGTCTGTGCATTACAACGAAAACATGTACGTGTACTTCAAATCCCTGATTCAATAAAAAGTTGTTTATTGACACGATTAGTCGAAAAAATATTGATCAATAAACAACTTTTTATTAAATCTGAGAATTGAAGTACACGTACATGTATTGTTGTAATACACAGACAAAACTTCATACGCAATATCTCGAAGTCAGAATTTACTATAAAAACAAAAAATTCTCCAAATTTTATGATCTTTCCGAATACCAACAAAAATGGCAACTTTTTTCCGAGTGTACTGGTCCTTTAAAAAAATTGTCACATATATAAATATTATAGGTGTGCCATCAAAAGGCGGCAATTGTGCTTCATTCTCAATTAGTACTGGAAAATGGTCGGCTGCTAATTGTTCAGAACATAAACCATTTATTTGTATGGTACCGAAAGAAATTCAAAGTTGTCCGCATGTAACCAATCCAAGATGCTCGCATGTAACCAATCCAAGTTGCCTGTATGATTATGTTTATTTTGATAAAACTAATTCTTGTTATAAAGTAAGTTAAATTTGAATAATATAATCGTTCAATATTAAGTAAGAAATGTCTATCTGTTTGTTTGTGTCTTTTTGTGTCACTGAATTTTGTATCCTTAAGTCCAATCACGTTACGACTTAGATTTTTGGAAAGAGCTCGGTAGGGAAGAAAAACGACACCAAAATCATGGGTTACCCCTCTGGAAAAATTAAAAATTCAATTTTTCATTTTTGCCTTCTCAACTTAGGTATTTGGTTAGAAATAAAAAGTCTGTTCCTTCATGGCGCAGTTGGTAAAGCGTTAGTTTTACAGTTAGAAAAGCGCAGGTTCGACCCCCATCTCCGCTTACATACTTTTGCAATAAATGTTCTTTCAAGTCGAAAAAATGCATCTTCTAAAATAAAGCACAAATGGTTTTGTTTATTACTGATAAAGATTATCTAAATGCCAACTGCTGTCACGTTCACGCAAAAATTTTTAATTTTTAGGCATTTAAATAACCTTTATCAGTAATAAATAAAATCTATTGTGCTTCACTTTTGTTTTAGAAGATGCATCCTTGGTATACGAACCGTTGTTCCGCAAACATGTTACGCGACATCTATATCATGACATTTGTTTCCGGCAGTTGTTTTCGCACACATATTTATTGACATTTGTCACTACGACACTTGTTCCCGCGACAGATATTTCGCGACAATTGTTAAAAATGTGGCTAAAAAAGTTAAATTTTTCACCACAAAGGGAGGGGTTCTCACGTTTTTCTTTTTAGGTAACAAGTGTCGCGAAATATCTGTGGCAAAACATTTGTCAAGTGTCAGGAAATAAGTGTCGTTGATCGCAAAGTTGGGGAATAACGGTCCGTATGCCGCATCCTTTTGGTTTGTCTCATTTAATTTACTTTAAAAAAAATTCAAAGAAATTGAAAAAATTGGAAACAAATTGAAAACAATCAGAAATAATTAAAGTCAAAAAAATTGAACCGAAAAAAGCAAAAAATTTTTGGGACAGTCCCTTGAATGCCGAAGACGTTCGGTCTTACGGTTCTATTATTTTATATAAAAAATTATTTATAGAAGCTGTTTAATAAAACATTTTACGAAGCTAATATAGAATGCCAAAAAGAAGGCGCTAATCTTGCATCTGTACACAGTGAAGAAGAAAATCGATTTTTAACAAGTATTTTTTTGCTTACACAAAGAGTGGAATCGCCCCTCTCCTCCCATGATTTCTTAAGTTCGGAAATGCGTACAATCAATCACTCGCATAAAAAAATTTCAATAAAAAATTGAAAAACTTTTCAATGGGCTTTCCGTTGAAATTTTAAAATATTTGAAAAAATTATGCAAAAATCGAGTTCTTTGGGACATCTTGCTTGCAAAAATGTGCTTTCTTTTTTAGTATTTAGCCGAACTGGCAACCCTCAATATATATATGGTACGACTTGGATAGGTTTACAAAAAATCAATAATGTTTGGAGTTGGACTGATGGTACGAAAGTTGATTACGTTTCAAGATTTACTGATTTCTCTGATGGCTTCGATTGTGTTATGCTTTGGCAAGATGAATGGATTGGGACCACCCAGCAAATTTATTTAGAACTTTGGGAGAATAATCTTGCCTGTTCTTCTAAAAATCGAGGTGCTATTTGTAAAATGCCTCCGTTCAGTTAAATCATTTTATTTATTGGTCATATTTTTTTGACATACATATTCGTTACCGACGTTGAATATTTTATGGTATATGGTTTTTATTCAATAAAATGAGTTTATTATGAAGTTAATTTGGTAGAGATGTTGTGATATTTCTCCGGGGGTAACCATTTTTGAGCCCGAATCCAAAATAAAAATGGCTCTAACTCATTTATTTAATCGAAAATCGGCAATTTTCATTTCGTATAAAGGGTTTCCGGTGGATTGGCGACACTTGAGCATGAAACATTGTGCACCCACATTTGCGCTTTAACAGTTACGCACGCATGTTTGCGAATGTACAGTCGCGCACGCACATTTGAGTATGTACAGTCGCGCATGAGCATTTGCGCATACACTTTTGCGTATTTAACATTTGTGTTTGCATGTTTGCCCATGCACAGTTGCGCATTCACTTTTGCGCGTCCAACATTTGCACATGTGCATTTGAGCATGTAACATTTTGAGCATTTTTGGGAGATAATTACAGGGTGAACCAAAAAAATCATGTGCATATTTTCAGATATAGAGAAAGAAATAATTTCGCAGATTAAAGATAACAATAGTTATTTATACAAAAATTTAGTAGATGATATCTTGGAATTGAATAAAAAATTAAAGCTCTAGCTAAAAATTTTTTTTACAAATTAATAAAAAAATCGAGCAACAGCCCTTCCCAACCCATATGTAGATAAAAGGGTTCATTTTTCAAAAAAAATTGAGTTGTATGATCAAAAAATTGTGGGTAGAAGGGGTTAATTTTTGTCAAAAAAAGATTTTGGCAAAAATGTCTATTTTTTCAATAAAAAATATTATTTTTTCACCAAACATCGTCAAAAATTTACTATTTTTGATTAAAATGCAATTTTTATTCATTTTTGACAAAAATGCGATTTTTTGGATTTTTTTTGGTTTTGAAAAAAAATTTTAAAAAAAACATTTTTTTAACAAAAAAGGAATATTTTTGACCTTCGAGGACATTCATATATTACGTAATCAAAATTTCGCCTTTTTAGACCTTCCCCTCGCCTCCCCCGTAATCATAACCATCAACAATATATTGGGTTGTTTGGAAAGATATGTCGTTTTTTAAACTGAATATACATATGGCACAAGAATATGGCACAAGAAATCCGTTTTCGACCAAATTTTTTTTCAGTAGTAGGTAAGAATGTATGCTGAATACGATCCAATCAGTCTTTGTAAGTGTAACTGTAACTCATGCTTTTCGTGTCAATAAACAGATTTTTGAAAAAATTCGAGTTTTTCAATGTTGCAATTTTAAAATATTGATATTTGGCTATAGAAGTCGTTTTTTGACGAAATTTTTGACCTTCCTAGCGTATTTTTAGACGGGGAATCGACTGCGCGCTTTTCCGTCGCATGAAAATGCTTCGTTGATCTTGGTTCAGGGAATGTAAAATTTTGCGCCATTTTAAGAATATGCCTCTTCTAGGAGTAACTTCCAGCTGTCAAAAGCAAAAATTTTTTTCAGATTCGTGTTTTCTATGTCCAAAAATCCTCTAAATATAAAATTTCAGCTTGGAGAACTTTTTGAGAATTCGATTTTTTCGACCCTTGAGGTAAAAAATCAAATTTTCAAAAAGTTTCCAAATTGGTTGAAATTTGTTATTCCGTGGGTTTTTCGATATGGAGAACATGAATCTGAAGGAATTTTTTAATTTTGGCCACTGGAAGTTATCCTACGAGAGGCATACCTCTGTCTCAAAATTTTGCATTCCTTAAATCAGGTTCAGAGAAGCATTTTTATGCGGCGAGAATGTGCGCAATCGATTCCCAGCTTAGAAAAACTTTAATAAAGTCGAAAATTTCGTCAAAAATCGACTTCTGTAACCAAATATCAACATTTAAAATAAGGCCAAATCTTGACAATTTGTAAAAATACGACTACGCCAAACACGCCGAACGGAGCCCCAAAAGGGGCCCCGAACACGCCAAAAGGTCTCAATTAGGCTTAGGCCTAAGGCCGAAGCCCAAGGCCTAAGCCCACGAAAATTATACTTTTTGGGGGTACCCTGAATTTATATTTTATTAGAACAACTGTATTAATAAATTGCGCAAGAAAGCTCTTTATGATTTTTTCTGCTATTTTTAGACATTTAAATTTTTACACTTCACATACTAGAGTCTGTATTTTTAAATATTTCAGGGATTTGCACAAAGCGTAGACTCTGTCAAGCTTGTTGGATCATAATTTCTCAAAGATATCACCAAAAGAGGTATTTAATGTAACATTTCAAAGCAAATTAGAAGAAACTTTATTAAATGATTACAAATTCTTATTTATGATTAATAGACAAAACAAAAATTTGGATGTTGTGCGTCAATTAAAAAGTCAAGTAAGTCGATGCAGAACTACGTCAACCAAAAAAGTCGACTAATCGAAAAAATTTTTAGAACACCCCTTCACTTCCCCCAAACCCAGGCTAAAATATAACAAAAATTTAAGACTCCTTCCCCACGCACGATTTCTAAAATCTGGTACCTCTTTTCATCTATGTGAAAATTTACAGAACTTGTCGGCCAGCAAGACACAAACTTTGATTTTACTGAAAATTACATTTTTGAGAAGAAATCAGTGAAGTGCCAAGATCGACCTAATCGAGATCAGTGTGATGCTAAGGCGGCGACCCTACATCTCGCCCAAAATCAGCTCGGCCAAACGACATCTCGCCCAAACTACAAATCGGCCAAAATACAA
>JAQGBS010000428.1:0-22045 GCA_034698545.1 Acrobeloides obliquus
TAACTTTTATGGCAACATCCATATGGGGTGCTTTTGTCATTCTTAAGGCTAGAATCACACTTTTACGCCATGCGTTTTTCCAAAGTTGACTTTCATTTTTCAGATGCCCCTTGTAGACAATACTGAAAGCACCTTTCCCAAGAACAGCATGTTTATCAATTGCAACTGAATCTTTATCAACTTGCCATGCATCTAGCATAGAATTTGTAGATAATCTGCTAAAAATAGGATTATGCACTACCTTCATATGTGGTTTTATGGGCGTGGCTTTATTTGCGGATGCGACATTTGCGGGCAAACAGAGTCTAACATGGCTAGTAAAGCCATATTCGACTATGTTCGTTCGCAAGTATCGCATCTGCAAATGTCTCATCCGCAAATGTCGCATCCGCAAGTATCGCATCCGCAAATGTCTCATCCGCAAATGTTCGTCCGCAAATAAGGCCACGCCGTTTTATGTAGTTTATGCTTGTGTAAGTAGTAACTGTTAGGCTGCTGCTATCCCACTAGTTGGGTCTCTTTATGCAATAGTTAGCTTGTTAGCATGTATGCTTAATAAATAGCTTAATAGCCATTTTCCTCTCACAAACTAGGCCCACAAGGCACATACAGTTAAACCACATGGCAACCCAACTCCACAAATCCGGAGTCCTACCGTGACATGATTTTTTGTTTTCACTTTATGAAAAATCTGATTTTTGATTTTTTGAGATACTACTAAAACTTGTTAATTACCTTTTTGTAGGATATATAAAATCATATGGAGCGCATTTTTTAAATGCATAAGCTATGCCCAATATCAATGCAAACATTATAGGAATTGCAATAAATATGAGTTTAATGTTATATTTTTCATCAACCACAGTACCTTCAATATTTTCTTCATCAGAAACTTGATTTACCGGGCAAATTTTCATCTGATTTTCAAAGTGCTCAGAATTTCTATCGACTTCAAAAAAATTCAAATATTTGTCTGTTATATTAATCATAGGACGAATCAAGTCAGAACAAGTTGTATTATAATGCCGCACTTGCTAAAAAAATGTGTTACTACTCCGGATGAAGGAGGCCATGACAGGGTTCTGGTACCGAAAAAATTTTTCCTAAAAATAAGCCTCTTAGGAGTATTTTTATGCGAGAAATCGATTGCACATATTGCCAAAGCGTAATAATGAGTCCCTGAATCAGGGGATTATTGAAACTAAGATTTTGAAAGCCTCGCTTCTTCAAGAAAGTTCCAACATATAAGCCTTTATTGGGCTTTATTATAAAAATTTTTGGAATTTTCTGCCCATAGGCCATCCTGTTCGAGATAAGAGCGATCGAAGTTTTGTCATTATAATGCTTTCATTAATTCAATAATTGTTGCCTGAATCAATACAAGTCTATTTATCGAAACGAAAATAGTCTGACAATAGAAAATTTAAAATGTATCGACTCGTTTGGGAGAACTTTTTTGCGCCTATTTGTTCAAAGTTTTTTTTGGAATTCTCTATTGGCAGACTATTTTCGTTTCAATAATTTTATTGATTCAGGCAACAATGATTGAATTAATGAAAGCATTATAATGGCAAAACTTAGAACGCTCATATCTCGAACAGGGCGGCCTATGGGCAGATAATTCCAACAATTTTTATAATAAAGTCGGGTATGAGAAATTTTTTGAGACCGATTTCAGCGAAATCTGAGGGAGCAAGTTGATAGTGTTACTTGTAAGACGTAAGTCTTTTATCTTACAGGCGAGAGACTGCCCCAAGGTGTTGGCCTACTAGACTTTCCTAGTACAACGGACTATAAAAATTTACGTCAATCATAAACAACTTTGTTATAACTCGATACTGTTTTGTCCATATTGCCAGCGTGTAATAATCAGGGAATTTAACATGAAATAGACTATAAACTTCATCTTGTGCATAACAAGCAGCGTTTGAAATAATATAGAAAACGTTGGCATCATATCGGAAGCCTTCTTTTAGAGATATTATAGTTTCTTGAAGAGCATATTCGAGCGAATTATTAATATATCTAGGGTTCCGAAAGTTAGTTTCATAGATCTTGTTAGCTTCATCAATAGTGACATAAGAGGATATTTTTTGATTGCAATCAGTTTCGGAGAAGCAAGTAATTGTTAGAGGGTATCCCATAATGATGATATTCAGATGGCTTAAAGAACCAGTTCACTTTTGGGGAGTTTATGCTATGTGATAGAGCACAAAATTTGAAGCATTTTTTGCTTTTACGGCATTACTTGAAAATGTAACGGTTAAAAGTTATGATGAAACAAAATTGTGAAAAAAATTTTCGAACGATTTTAAGCATTGAAACGAAGGGATTGTGCCAAGAGATCAATCAGATTGTTTACTGAAACGAATTAATAAAACATTATAAAATTCAAAACGCTGACATTTTGGGGGGGGGGGAAATACATAGAATACATTTTTTATATCTAGCCAAGAGAAATAAAATGATACCAAAATTATTGAAATTGAACAATGTTTTGGGTTATTGAAACGAAAACCACGACTCATGTTTTCGTTTCAATAACCCAAAACATTGTTCAGTTTCAATAATTTTGGTGTCATCTATTTCTCTTGGCGAGATATGAAAAATGTATTCTATTTATTTCCACCCCAAAATGTCAGCGTTTTGAATTTTATAATGTTTTATTAATTTGTTTCAATAAACAATGTGATTACAATCCCTTCGTTTCAATGTTTACACTTGTTTGGATTCTTTCACAATTTTGTTTCGCCCATAACTTTTTATGGCTAAATTTTCAAGTAGGGCCTAAAACGCAAAAAAATGCTCCAAATTTTGTGCTCTATCACATAGCACCAACTCCCTAAAAGTGGACTGGTCCTTTAAATACGATTTAGTCGATGGCATAACCAGACCCCTAACTACGGGAGACTTTTCCAAAAAAGTCAAAATTAGGGGGGGGGGTAAACTTCAAAATTTTTTCAAGAACGAAAGGGGGCATTTGCCCCCCCCCGTGGCTACGCCATTGGATTTTGTAGTGGTTGAAATTCTGAGTACGAATTTCGGATTTCAATAAGTAATTCCCTGTTCCAGAAGTTCTGGATCATAAATGTTCCAAAATGTTCTGTAATATAGAGTGTTTCAAAAAAGTGAATTTTTATGATTTTTACATGATTTTGGGACTGAAAACCCCCGTTCTAGGATCTGGCTGCGCCATTGTTTCCTGTTCTATACCAAAACATTTTTGAGTAGTTTTGGAACAAGGACATCATTGATTTCAGCTCATTTTTGATGGTCGAAATTTCGATTTCGAGGCCTCAATTCGAACAAAATCGAACATACCGTAAAACTTCTAATAGAACCCCATGGGGCTCTATTAGAAGGTGTTAATGATTGCTCTTTTAAGAATTGAGTTTAAATCGGAATTCTTCGAGCGACCACTTTTTGGATAGCCCTGAGGATAGGGAATGTGCTAATAAAGAATTATTGAAAAATATTTTATTTTCGTTGAGTTATGGCTCTTTGAATTTGAAAAAGTTGAAAAAATGACATTTTTTTCAAAAAATTATATCTCTATGAAATCGAAGTCATTGTCAATTTCTTTTACATAATGTTCCTCATACGCTTAGCTATCCAAAAAGTGGTTGCTTGAAGAAAATCGACTTAATTTTGATTTTTGGTGGATTTTTGAATGTAAGGCTTAAAATTTTTTTAAATTCAAAAGGCCATACCTCGACGAAAATAAAATATTTTTCAATAATTCTTTATGTGGCATATTCCCTAACTTCAGAGCTATCCAAAAAGTGCTCGCTCGAAGAAATCCGATTTAAACTCGATTTTTAAGAGAATTTTTACGTTTACATGGGGTTCTATTAGAAGTTTTACGGTATATGTTTACGATATGCCCAAATGAACCAAATCATTATGCGTTTTCATTTAGGATTGGAGTGATCGGGTTCATTTGTGCCACTCTTATATAAAAAAACAAACATATTTTGTTCTGTGCTACAGTTATTCAAGATGTTGCGAAGCAAAACTTGGACTTTTTCGATGTCTTTTTCTTTAGTTTGATCCAGCGTTAAAAATAGTCGATCCAGAATTACAAATACGGTAATGTGCCAAGATGTACATTTATTGTGCTCTTCTTTATAGTTTAGAAGTGTTTTAGATAAACCAACTAAATATAAATGGTTTTTTTGAAAAATTTATTTTTAGTCTTATATGTCACATCATTTATGTATTTATCGAACTTTCTAATCACCGGATTTTTTTAGAAAACAAAATTATTGAAAAAGCTTTTATTTTCGATTTTTTAGCCCAAAAACAGTAAAAATTGCGGTGTTTTTAAGAGACGCTTTCTTGAACACTCAATTGAAAGTTCATAAAATTTGGAGAATTTTGTTGTTTTTACAATAAATTCTGAACTTGGTACCAGTGTTAAACTGTTCGAGCGAGTTCCAACTTGAATTTATTTATTGAATTAACGAATGGGGAAGTTTTTAAGGGTCATTTCGAGTCAAATTTCGAGCAGCAAAAAATTCAATACCCTGTCCGAAGCCCAAAAACCCAATTTTACGTTGATTTTTTTCCATTTTCTAACCTTTCTAAAATACACTAAATAATTTTTTACTGCTAAAATTTTTATCTGGCCGATGTATTTCATCACGGAGAACATTTCTAGCGTGTTTTTGAAAAAATATTAGAAATAATTTTTTTAATTCCTCCTCATCAGGTGTAAAAATAGCTCAAAAATTGAAACTTCTCGGATTTTTTCGAAATCACGCTATAAATGTTCTCCATGATGAGCCGAAAAATTTTTCTAGGGTATTTTAGACAGGTTAGAAAATTGAAAAAATCAACGTAAAATCGGGTTTTTGAGCTTTGAACAGGGTATTAAATTTTTTGATGCTTGAAATTTGGAGAGATCTCATTTTGTCTTTTTTTGCCACATAGTCCCAAAAAAGTTCCATTCTATCTGAACTTGCGTTTTAATTCAAACTCTCTACCTGGTTTGCAACTCGAAGTATAATTTCCGGGCAATTCTTTGCATAACGAATATGAACGTGGTACATTTAGACGAAATTCATCAATGTCCTTTTCCAAAATAATGATCTCATCAAAATAATAAGGAGCATTTTCATGCAATTTTGTGAAGCGGTAAGATTCTGGTCTTATAATATTACCCTATACAGGGGCATAGCCAGGGGTGGGGCACGTGCCCCCCCCCCTAGCTACGCCCCTGACTCTATACATTAATTTTATACTTTTGTTAAATTTTCCTACCTTCGAATATTGTATAAACTTCGTATATATCGGAGTCCTATTAATTATATCCACAAATAAATCCGTATTGTTAACCATATTTTGTACAAATCTACTCTGATTCCATGTTTGATCTGCTAAGTCAGTTAAGAAATATGCCATTGATAGAGTATCATTAGGAGTGGCGTGAAAGAATTCTTCGAATGAAATTTTCATTTCATTATTACTATAAAATACCGATTTTTGATTGATCGATAGCTAGATGAAAAATGAAAAGATATGACAATGGAAAAATCCATCATTTAAAATCCCACTTCAACCCATACCATGAATTGGCATACGGACCGTTATTCCCCAACTTTGCGGCCGACGACACTTATTTCCTGACACTTGTTCCCGCGACAGATGTTTCGCGACAGATATTTCGCGATACTTGTTACCTAAAAAGAAAAATACGAGAGCCCCTCGCCTAGTGGTGTAAAATTTAACTTTTTTAGCCACATTTTTAACAACTGTAGCGAAATATCTGTCGCAAAACATCTGTCACGGGCACAAGTGTCGTGGTGACAAATGTCAATAAATATGTGTGCAAGAAACAACTGCCGGAAACAAATGTCATGAAATAGATGTCGCGTAACATGTCCGCGGAACAACGGTCCGTATGCCCCAAGAATTCGTAGGATAAATGTGCGCGCTAGCAGTCGTGAAAAAATATGATTAACAGCATTCTCAAAATCCGAATTTTGGCGACCTTAAAAACACCTATTCCATGAATTCTTCAAACCCCTGTCCGAGCTTCTTTATCACTCTCCCAGCCACACCAAATAGCACGATTCTCTTTTTGCTTCCAGCTTCTTCAAGTGAAAATTTGTGTCACTTGGAGTTTATCCATGTATGTTTTTATTTAAAATCTTACGTCTGATTCTTGGATTTATAATGACATGCATGCCATTCATAAAATTTAACTTTAAACAAGTGTATAAATTTTAGACAATATGCCAAATCTTGACATGTGAAAAATTCTCCAAACTCATCAGCAAATGTGACATTTCTAAATATTAAATCGCTATAAGTATGAAAATATATTTGTTAATAAAAAATATTTTTTAACTTAAAAAATAGAACCGAGTGCAGTAGCCAAGCGCTACTGCACTCGGAGGAATGAAGAGATGAGTGTCATCCTCCTCTCCGAGCGCTTCTCCACTCCGAGCGCTTCTCCACTCCGAGCACTTCTCCCCCCCCCCCTCGAGCGTTTCGTTTCTCCCTTTCTCTAGCTTCCCCTACCCCTCCGAGATTTCTCCCTTTCTTCGAGCTTCTCTCCCGTAAAATTTAAAAAAAATCCACATCCAAAAAAACAATTTACAACACTTTACTGCTGTCAAAATTAAAAAACTCTTTCGGATTCTTGCTCTACATACTCGAAAATACCTGAGTACAAAAAATCAGCCGATTTGGTGAACTTTTTGAAAAATCGATTTCTTCCCTTGGTCTTCAAGGGGTAAAAAAGTGACAAATTTTTTGCCTCCGATTTCAATGATTTTGGTATCAATTGTCTTCTCTCATCGTCCCCTACAACTTTTGTTTTAACATTCTGGGTTTATATCTAACGTTCCCGAAATTGTCTCGACACACAGACAGACTTTACACGTTTATAGTAGTAGGATATTTTTTATTACAAAAAAATATTTTTTCATATCATATTTTAGCCAATAAAATATGATATGAAAATATATTCTTTCAACACTGCCCTAAATCCCCTGTAGGGGGACTTTTTTTATATTCGTAATCAGCTTGAAAAATTGCTCCTTGATTCTGTCAAAAAATTTTTATCAAACCTCTGGGTGTTAAACAAGAAATATCCCCCCAATTTTTATCATCTTCACATTGATTATCGAGCTTAAAGGGGGGGGGTCTCATTTACTTCGGGGATTCCACTTAAGGACCACTTCTCAAATCTCAAGTTTTTCCTGGTCATTTTCTAAGAGCGACCATAGTTTCTGTCGCCATTTTTTGTCGCGAGTCCGAATTTCGCAAAAACAAATATAAGTTTGTCCTCAAGAAACCATAGAAAAATTGAAAAAACAACATTTTGTCCTTAAACAACAAAATGATCGGTTTTCGCTTATAAAAAATGTTGTTTTTTCAATTTTTCAATGGTTTCTTGAGGACAAACTTATATTGTTTTGCGAAATTCGGACTCGCCACAAAAAATGGCGCCAGAAATAGTGGTCGCTCGTAGAAAATTATCAGAAAAAACCTGAGATTTGAGAAGTGGCCCTTAAGTGGAGTCCCCGAAGTAAAATAATATAATATAATGTGTACATTTGAGTTTTCACATAGCTAATAAATGAAAAATTTTCATGTTGTAATTTATATTTTATCCTTTGAGCTAAGTTAATTTTATTACATGAGAAATTAAATTTATTGATTCATTTATGAAAAATTAGTTTTACAACATAAGTATACATTTTCTCAGTTAGTAAACGTCTTCATGGAAACCCGAGAAGCTGGAGCAACAGTAAAAACTCTTCTAACTCGCTGATTTGTTGTATTTGTATTCAAACCAAAATATTCCAGAAAACTTTTTCGAATTTTTCTAAATTAATAAGTTTGCATCTCTAGGCTTCAACCCATTCAAATTCTTTGTGAACTTCCGGGTCCTTTGCTTTTAAACAGTAGAGATAAAGATCCGAAAGTTTCCACAACCAATGGTGGGTCCAGGGGGAGGGGCATGCCCCCAAATAGAAAATTTCTTAATAAAAATGGCATTTTTGGCCAAATTCGATAGAAAAATGAGGTTTTTCCTATTTATCCCCCCAAATAAAATCTCAGAACCGTTACTGTCCACAACACTCTAAATTTAAAAAAAAAACTAGGGTTCAACTAAGGATTGCTCAATATGCTCTAAAAATGACAAAACCTTACTGATTCATAGCTAGATAGATAAATGGGTTCAATCCACATTGTATGATCCATAAAAGATTTCCTAGATAAGCGCTATAGCTTTCGTCTAGGTACATAAATAAAACATTCCAATAAACAGATAGAAAGACGCAGAAGAGGCCAATTATCATAGCCTAACAAAGAAAAATGTGTGAAAGAATTGATCCAATTTTTGGAGCTGTTATCAAATTTTTTATTTTTGAATTTTTGGGGACTCTCTGGGCACATATACGCTACGGCTTTCTTTTTTCGTTGAGAAGCCTGTTTCGGATTTCATACTATACGATAAAATAGTTACTTGAATAAGCAATTTAATTTCATTTTTGAGATCATTTCTGGCTTGATAATGATTTTTCTAAGAACATAACTAAACTTAAAAAACATAAAAAATTTTACAATGATTAACAGCTTGAGTATAGTCAACAAATAAAAGATCGTGGCCAAAATCAAATGCGTTCCAGTTAAGCCAATTTCTACATATGGCATAAAGCTACTTCCTTCCGCAAAATAGCCCCAAGTTAAGCTAACATAGTCATAGAGAACTGAACAATATGGGGTAAGAAACCATATTGTTGTAATAAAACCATAGATCCATCCACATGTGAACCAGATCTTGAAAAAATATATTATCCATAATGCCGTGGCGTGGCATGTCAGGTGATATGATTGACCTGACATACCTTGTTAGGCACCTGGCATGGCATGTTAGGAACCTGGCATAACATGGTATGTTAGGTGGCTAACATGGCATGTCTAAACAGTTTAAAATAGACTAAAAATTGCAAAATAATTGTTCCCAAGAGAAAAATGAACAATTTTGCTTAGCCTTGATTTTCTTGGTTTGTTTAACTTCAAGCAAAATTTTTGGTGAAATTTTGTCTGTAGGACTTGAAACTTTTACTCTTTAATTTTCCTTATACGAAAAAAATGATTATATTTTTGTTGAGGGTGTTTTCATTTTTGGTGAAAATCATTCTCTCATAAATATGTTTATGTGCTTCACTTGAATTATACTTTAATCGAAGGATAATTCAGGGTATTTCATGTTCGTTGCGTTTTCAAAAATCCATTGAGCTATCACTCGAATCAATCGGATTTACTAGTAACTTTAAAACAAGCTTGACAATGTTTGATAATATTTGACATCAAATATTGACATTTGACCAGCACACTATGTACAACATTCCCCATATTTTTCGTCATTTCCAACAGATCTTTTTTGTGTTTTTTATATAATTTTTGAGCAACACCTCACCCAATTTTTTCCACATTTTTTAACAACTTTTTAGCCTTCTCTACAACTTTAGGGGAAGGGGAATTTGCTATAGTGCTCAAATGATTAGTAAAAAAACTTACATTGAGCACTTTGCCATCTAAAGATTTGACCATATTGGGATGTAAGGATAAAGTAATAAATCGATTGAATGCCAATAAAAATGTAAAGTTCATAAAACTGTAGCTAGTGGCATTTAGGATAGCACCGCATACCTGTAAATTGATTTTTACCAAAAATGAGAAATTTTTTCGTAAGCCAGAAAAATGGTAATATGCGCAATTAAAAGAGGCTAACAAAGTCGATTACCTGAATCAGTGTATACAAGACATACAATAACGGAAAAAACTTCGAACGAACATTTTTCGGGGAAACCGCGAGCGCTAAAGGTGCGCGCTATCAGTTGTGCCGCGCGCAGCACGACACTAGCAGCGACGTTAGCAGTTGTGCATTGCACTACGGCATAACGCTAGCAGTTGTGCCGGCAGAACTCAGAGGCGGCACGACGTTAGAAGTTGTGTCGAGGTGTCGGCACGACGTTAGCAGTTGTGCCGCGAGTCGTGTCGCGAGTTGTGCCGGTCGTGCCGCCGTTGACAAACGGCGGCATAACAGATAGCGTGCACCCTAATGCGCTCGCAGTTTCTCCGACAATGACTCTGAGCGGCACTCCCAAGCGTTTTACTTTAGAGTAAAATGTGACTCCAAGACGCGCTCCCCGAAGTGCATGATATACGCGGCCGTACGAGAGTTAATGTAGTAGGATAAATATTTTTACTTATTTTTATAACATTTTTCATTTTTTGGCGACCACGAATGCGTTTCTTAAGATGTTCAAAAGATTGAGACCAGGGCGTTTTTGATGCTTGCTCGAAGTTTTTTCGCTACTGTATATTACTAACCTTTACAATCATTGACTTCAAAGGGACTTGAAAAATTGTAAAAGGTAATGCTGTGCAATGAAATACCAATTGAATGATATCGGACAACCCCAAATGGAAAATAATGCGATAAACTGGTGCTCCATATGTTTTCTTGTCTGAATAGATAATCTAAAAATAGAGGAGAATTTTTGATAAAAAAGCAGGGTCGTAGCTAGAACCCAAAGTTTAACTCGCCAACTCTATGGAATGAACCACTAAAACGTGGACCCGCTGAAGCTGGGCAGTAAAAACTAGGAAGGTTGGATTTTTTCGGATATCGGCCATTTTTAGGAATGAAGGCTTAGGGAAAAGAGTCGACTAGGGGGGGGAGGCACTTTTTAACCCCACCAAAAGTCATTTCTTGATTGGATCAAAAAAGATTCCTTTAGGCAAGCAAACACAAACCCATAAAATTATAGAATATGGAATTAACTGCACCAAACTAACGATCACAAATATTGAAGCTTTGACGATATCTTGTACAGGAGCCAAAATAAGACCGGAAGTTTGGTTTGACATTAATGCAAAACTATTGCATATGAGTAACTAGAGATTATTTATATAAAACAAATTTGCCTTTTGCACTTAAGGTTGTTGGAATTCACACGCTCTAGATGTCTGATAAATGTCTTCTAAAAGAAATAAAAAATTTTAATTTTTAAAATACATGTGAATCCAAGATCATTTAAAGTTACTAAAACACAAAAATCAGTGGAGTTTAGTATTTTGTGTATCCTTGGCCCAATTTATGTATTTAGAAGGTCTATCAACGGAGATTGAACGGATCCTACCCCTCCCCCCTCCGAAATATGGGAATTATCTCATAGTCCCTAGTACAGGAAGGAGCTTTTATAATAAAAAGGGGAAATCTAAATTTAGACATTTCCCTAATCAAATTTTCAACCTTGGCGCGAAAAACACCCGCAAGCATCCATTTTACCACTTTGCGCATCCGTTTACCCACACTTAGGTTTTTTTATCTTCTGTTGGAATGAGGGGGCACTGGTCTCCGGTGTCCTCCCTTACAGCTACTCCCTACCCCCCCCCCCCCCGCCCCCCTCCGACAATTCCCCAAATATAGATATTTTTGTCAACATACACTTGACATGTTGTATTAAGATTAAGGTAATCTATCATTCGACAAAATAACCCCAACAAGATATTCTTTTAGAGAAGAAACGAAGATTTCTCATTTGTGCAAAACTTGTTTACTTTAAGGTAATCTTGACGTTTAATTTCATGTTTTCAAAATACTTCTAAAATAAGTACTAGAATGTATAAGAAGTTGATCATTGCTCATTTACTCGGTAAAATCTTTATAGTGTCATGCTATCATTTGTATTTTCATTCTTCTAACTTAATTTTAAGAGCAAAATTTTGTATGCAAAAATTCCAAATATGTAATTACTAGAACTCTAGTGCAAGGATGTGCTATAACAATTTTTGAAAACAATTTCCTTTAACAACATTATACTTTATTTATACAGGGTGATTAAAAACCGGATTTTTGCAATTTTTTTAATAAGTTTCAATTTTTAAAATTTTTACCAAAATAACCCTACGTGGATTTTTCTAGGCGAGAAATTGATTGCACATACTACTGAGCTTGAAAACGCTTCCCTGCTCTGAATTAGAATATTTTCGCTTCAATACACAAATCTATTCCCTGAATCAGAGTTAGGAAAGCGTTTTCAAGATTCGGCAATGTGCGCAATCAAATTCTCACCTAGAAAAACCTCATAAAGAGTTATTTTAGCGAAATTTTAAAAAATTGAATATTTTTGAAAAAATCGCAAAAATCTGATTTTTAATCACCATGTAGTTTGTTATGCTACGTAATTATATTGTCATTATAAACTGGAACATTTTATGCAGCTGATGGTACAATTGAGTTTACAGTTATCTTGATACTTGGCTTTGGTGGTGGATTTGATGTTGGATGATTCTTGAATCTTGACCCAACAAAAATTGTATGAAGCTTTTTCGGATTAATCTGAAAATTTTTCAAAATAGTTTTATTTTATGAAAAAAGTGATTACGAGTTCATTGCCAAGTATAAATAAGGATTCATGCCATTTTGGGTGTTCCATAACAAATTTCCTATAAAGCCACTATAACTAGGGTCAACATGGGCATAAATAAAATTCCAATAAACAGTACCAAAGGCGCAATAAAGTCCAATTATTATTGCCTAAAAATAAATGAACTTAAGCCTTAGGAGCTCGAGGTTATGATTACGGGGCATACAATGACACATACGGGGGGGGTTCGGCACTTTGATGAGGCGATCCTCCCAGGGACACCCCCAGAAAATTTTTTGTTCAAAATGGAAAGTTTTTGAATCGATTCCAATCGCCTCAAAAATTATACCAATCGCCTGAAAATTTGAGGTAATCCCCCTCAATTTTCGGCATTTTGAGTCAATCGATCAAGGGGTGATACCCCGTTGCCCACGTTGCTATAGGGGAGGACTGTAGCCATAATCCAATTTAGGGAGAGGGTCATCGTGATGAAAAAACCTTATTTTTCTTAAGGAAATTTACAACATTTTTCATTTTTGGAGGACTCGTTATCCCAATGCATCTTTTAGGAACGTGAACCTGAGAGGAGGTCTAAATAGCCAAAAAACTGCCTAATACCGAACTCTTGTTTATACCTGAATAAAAAGTTTTATCTCGTTTCTCAAATCGTTTTTTGTTGTATAGTTCGATTTCTAAATTTTAATAAGTGAATTTTTAATATTACGATGTCTTACGATGAAAACAAGTTTCAATATAGTTAACAGATATATAATAGCTGCTAACAAAAACTACGTAACACTAATACCCAAATCTATATATGGAAAGAGACCACCAGTTCTATCAGCAAAATTCCAGGTTAATGTTTTGCCATCAAAATAAACATTGAAAAGGGAGAAAGAAACCAAGCTGCAACAATAATACCACTTAACCACGTTAGATTTATCCAGATCTATGAAAAATAGCATATATGCAAAACAATGTTAAACTCACTTTAAGAATTTTTGAATTGATAACGTTTACTGAACTTGGATTCAGCGAAATGGTAACAAATCGATTAAATGCCAACATTAAGGTAAAGTGGATGAAACTAAAATCTATGCCATTCATAATCACCACATAGCTACAATTGGATTGGGTAGAAAATAATAAGCAGTCCTTCCTTACCTTTGCAGCCCAAAAATCTGGTGAAACTTGGAAAATTGTAAAAGGTAAATCGGTAAAATGAAAGATCAAAATAATGCAGTCTGCTATGCCTAGGTGAAAAATTATCTTATACACAGGTGCTCCATATGTTTTTGGATCTTTATAGATTATCTATAAGAATTTATTGAAATTATATTGATGCATGAAATTACCCCCAGAAATATGATTTTGAGAGAGAAATGTGAAAATTTTCGATTTTCGCTTCAATACACACATCTTTTCCCTGAATCAGGGTCAAGGAAGCATTTTCATGCTTTGGGAATGCGCGCAATCGATTTTTCACATGATTTTACCCTCAATAAAGTCATTTTTACGAAAAAAATTGCTTTCTTCCAAATGGTCGCAAAATGCACCCTCTTTAAGTTCAGGCTTTGGGGTGCACGGAACGATAACTGGACAAAGAAAATAGTGAATTTACCCATAATATTATCGTATATGGAATCAACTGGATTAAAGTCACAAAGACGTAGATCCAAACTCTTAACATATCATCAGAAGTTGGATGTTCAAGTACCATAGTATCATTAGAGATGTTAACCGACATTATTTCCTCTTATTTCTTAATTTAAAAATAAGCACTATTATATAGGGTGCGATGAAGACTGCTAAAAAATTGACAATTTAGTAGTGGCGTAATTAGAGGTGGTGGACATTGGGAGGCAATTTTTTAGTGTGCTAGGTGAACTGGTCCTAAATAAGCTAGCCCTAAAATGAATTCACTCTAAAAGCAACGCCCTAAAGCAATGCTGTAGGGAAGAGCAAGGCTCGGAGGAAACAGACTTTTTTTGTCACTTAAGTGGACTTCGGTCCACTTAACTGGACTGGCTAATTTTTAAAAAAAATTTTATTTTCTTGTTAAAAAACACAATTTTAAGCTTAAAACCATATTTATGACGAAATAAACTAAAAATAACACTAGTCCACTTTACTGGACATGGAGTCCAGTAAAGTGGACCTGAGTCCAGTTGACTGGACTAAGGTCTATTTTGGACTGGCTATTTAAAAAAATATTATTTTCTTGTTAAAAAGCATGATTTTATTGTTTTATTGTTAAAAAGCATGATTTTATTAGTCCAGTAAAGTGGACCTTAGTCCAGTCAACTGGACTCAGGTCCACTTTACTGGACTCCATGTCCAGTACAGTGGACTAGTGTTATTTTTAGTTTATTTCGTCATAAATATGATTTTAAGCTTAAAATTGTGTTTTTAACAAGAAAATAATTTTTTTTTAAATTAGCCAGTCCAGTTAAGTGGACCGAAGTCCACTTAAGTGACAAAAAAAGTCTGTTTCCTCCGAGCCTTGGTCCAAATTGGATAATTTTGGTGTCATTTTGTTCGTCTCATTTAGCTATAAAAAATTGCTACAATGTTAATTTTTCACTTGGTGCCTTTTCCGTCAGCACTGTATGCGATATAAGTATGACATAACAAGGCTTTTTGGATATGAAAATGTTAATTCGAAAAGGAAAACTTGGAAAATTTGAAAGGAAAATGTAAAAACAATAGAGAATTGAGAAGTATTTAAAGGAAAAAGCATAATGGATCTATTGATACTATTTTGTGAGCACCATAATAGGACCATTTTCACGACAATACATTAAGAAAAGAATAAGAAAACATCTATAGTTATATCCCAATATAAAGAAATTCATTGTATTAACTTTGAAAATTTCCAAAAAAAGTTTGCATGTCTTAGTACAATGAACTTTATAAGTTAAATGAAAATTTACATTTTTTATTCTGTTTAATTGGAATGAACTTTATAATCAGAAAAAAACCAAGGGAAGCATATCTACATTGGAAACAATCTCATATCGCGTGCGCATTGTTTTTATTTAACAAAAGTATCCAAAAAAGTCTCTCGCCCACTCACTAGATGGTAGCAGTGAGTGGGAGACAGTCTACACGTAAAGGTAGACTGCCTCCATAATTATTACGAAAGTGTCTAAAGAAAAAACTTGGAGACAGGGTGGACTTACTTGCTTTTATGCAGTAAAAACAATTTTATTGAAAAAAAGATAAAAATAAACAGAATTATGCATTTTTAACAATTTTATCAGCTAAGTTCTTCTTTGATGATCTGAAGGTCGACGTGGAAGATGCAAGATTGCTTGAAGGTCTTACTACAATGGTTATGCGAAGCCAATTGTTAATTTTCGTATGTTCCCAAGAGTCTTGGTTGTTTGCTTACGTTCTCTATTTCACTGTACTATTTCAAAGAATCACCCTCTAGTTACAAATATTGGTAATGGAGTTGTTACGGTAGGCTTTAAAGTCGTCGTCGATGTTGTAAAATTTTTACGTGTGATTTTGGCAATCAGTTTTTTCATATAAATATTGAATTCATTACGTAGAGTTCTAAACTTGTTATATGATACTAGAAATATAGAAAATTTAAAAATTCAATATATCCAGGATTTGGCTATGATAAGGTTAGATCAGTGGCGTAGGAACGGAGGGAGGAGACTTACAAGGGGAAGTTCAGAAGTGTGAACTCTAGATTTTCAAAATTTGGGTACTACTCTGTTTAGGGGGCCAAAATGACAGGGACTCGTTTTCACGCTTCGGCAATATGCGCAATCGATTTCTCGCATAAAAATACCCCTAAGAGTCTTATTTTTAGGGAATTTTTTTCGGTTCCAGAACCCTGTCATTTTGGCACCTAATCCAGAGTAGTACCAAATTTACCTCATTAGTGTAGGAAGTAGGAATTTGGGCGTATGGAATCGGCCCTCAAAAACTAAATTTATGAACTTTATGTTTATCCTTACTTGTTCAAGCTTAAGTATAAAACTGGGTGATGAACAGATTCAAATTGAAAAAACACTATTAATGCAATATAATTCCAGCCTGGAGAAACTGTTATTGTTATAGTATAAACATTGCCCAAAAATAGAAGTAAACATGGGATTAATGTCTGTATAAATAATAAAACTTCTTTCTTACTGGATATTGTATACTTGCATAACTATAATTTTATAATTTATATTAAATGAGAATAGAGATGTGAATATATTGAAATGGAGAAGTTTATATGAAGCTCCCAAATTGGTGCGCCTTATGACCCACTTCTACAACTAGAGGATGTAACGCTATACGAATGGGATATCGGAACATATTCGTTTTTACAGTACCTGATACAACATACTAATGGCACACCAGATATAAAGTAAAAAGCTCAACCCCAAAGCAATCTCAACCTCATAATAAAAAAACACATTATAATAAAAAGTAGCATAAACTTCAAAAACTGGATCAACTCCCGGGCTACATAGCGACGGCGACACGAAAAATGTAAAGACTCTAAATCCTGGGATCAACCCTACGATGATTTGCGCGATGCCAATCAATATAACTATTATCATAGCGACCTAGAGTTTAATTTTCATTTTTTGAAGAAAAGAAAAATTTAAAGGTTACTTTAAAAAATTTTGTTCTGTCTAAGGAAGGGAATAACTCCAAGCCACCAAGTATGTCCCACCGATTTAGTGCTAATAAGAACATTGTCCAATCTAAGAAGAAAGCAGTTGCCTGATCTATTGCATAAACTAACTAAATATTTTTGGTTAACGAAAAAAGTGAAAATTTTTTATTAATAATATTACATTAAACCAATAGCCCAAAAAATGGATCTGTCCAAACATGTTTAGTATAGTAAATAGGAAATATGACATAGTGAAAATCCCGTGAAATATCATTAATTTAAAAATAATAATGTTATTAAACAACGGTGAAGTATAAAATATCTATAAATTATGTAATTTTGCATACATATATTGTAAAGATTCCACGTGTACAAACTACCCCAAAAATGGGCAACTAGCACGTGAGAAAAATTCCCCTTGGTCACACAAGATAAATTTTTTCATATTTTTCAAAAATTTTCTTGCGGAATCAATGCTTCTCTAGTGAAATCTCCTCCTCTCATAGTGTGCAAGCCCATTTTTGCCAGCGTGCGGATGCGACCTCCTCCAAACTGGAAGGAGTTGTACACGTGTGACTCCAGGTATGTTAATTAAAAATCGCTTACATATAAAACTAACACATAGAGAACCACCAACGGTACCGGTGTAAACAATAGATAAAACGTCATCTCATACATTTCCGTAGTCGTATCACAATTAATTATTGTTGCAGATGTTCCATTATAAATGGAAACGTTTTGTTCACATTGCTCTTCTTTCTTTAATACCTAAAATTAAAATAGTCGCATGGCCGAATCATGAAAACGCTTACTTGATCCTGAACTACACTCTCATGAACTCCCCGAATCAGGATCAAGAAATCATTTCGATAGATATGACAAAATTCTTACCCCACAACCATCACAACTGACTGATACGGCTTTTAAATATGCTGATTGGGGTTCTAGATTCGTAAGATAGGGCAATGGTGCGTTGTATGACTGGTTTAACTCATTTTCAAACGTTTTCTTCATGTCTAATGGGAATGAATGAACAATACCATACATATAGCACTCGTTGCCTGAAATAAGATAAAGAATGAAAGAGGCCGAAACACTGGTTGGCCTGTGGACCCAAGATCAGTGGATTCAGATTTTATAAGACTTGATCCGAGCCGGGCCTTATATGTATCTGTTGGGTGTTTTAAGACCCTCTCCCACCCAATCTGTGTGAGGTTTCCTAGCAAAATAGCAAGAATCAGGCGATGTCAACTAGCAAAAAATTTGCGCTCGTTTTTTTACGGAAATTCATCTATAAGAGACGAATCTAGTAAGAATGCTGAAGAGAAAGTCAGGAGATTAGTTTGTTAAAAAAGTGCAAAATATGCGTCATAGGGGTGAAGAACATCCTTTGAATGTAGTCCTCCCTCAGGCGATAAATTCTGGATACGGAACTGAGCAGCCCCTTCCAGGGGTAGTCGTAAGTAAATTATTATTTTACCTAAGCAGTAGGGTATAAAATCGACTTGGAAGTTATTATTATCTAATGCTCGGTAGCAATCATTTTCATGAGTACAGATGCAAATATCACATGACGATCCATTCGTGAAAGAATCCGAAGAAATCGAATATGCCAAATGATTAAAATGCATATGTAAATATGGAAGTGATTCATTGAATGGTTCCCAATAAAACATTGCACCGTTTACACACGTTTGCTCATCTATAAACATTTTTTAAATACAGTCCCTCTGTTTATGTTTTTGAAAAAATAATAGAGAGTCCATTATGATTTTAGGGTCCACCCAAAAATTACTCCTTCGCACCTAAAAAAATTCCTGCCTACAGCACTGACAATCAGCGCCGTAATTATGGGGGAGGAACCAGGGGAACCTTCCTGAAACTTGAATTTATAAAACTTCCTCCCCCAAATCTGGAAAAGTTACGATGCTGCTTCAACAATGTCCCTGGTGAGTTGGCTATAGACTTTGTTATATACAAGTACTAATTCTCCTTATCAAAATGTAAAAAAACTAAAACCCATATACATTGTGGTGCAACCATTGAAATCGAATTTGTTTCTAATATATTCTTTGTAATAAATAATTGGGCCATATTACTAGAAGCCGTTTCGGATATCGTGAAACACCAAATGTGAAGAAAACTTGCAAAAAAAGAATAAATAGCCAACATTTTTATCAACCGATAAAAATTAAGGCCTCTATATGGTTCAAAGAAACAACTTACTTCTTACTTATGTTGGGAAGTAAAATAATTATATATATCTCGTCAAATCTAATAAGATGTAATTTATTGCCTATCATAAAATTATGAGTCTAGCTTGCCTAGTAACAATTTTGCAAAAAAATCGCGCATATTTTAAACCTAACAAGCGTTGTGACATCATTAAATTGCTTTAAGAGGCAATATCTCGAAATATCGCAGATAGCTACTGAGTGGGTGGGAGTACGCTAAAAAGTATTGCTAGAAACTTGAAGTCTAGGTTATTTTTATGTACTTAGTGAGTGATTAACAAGAACATAAAACTTAGGTCCCGTGCCTTTATACTTGTCGAAAATCGAGGGTCATGTTTGGCAAAAATTGGCATCCGGACCATTTTAGTATTTTATCAAAACTTTTTTTCTATAAATGCGTTTTTTTTAAAGCATGTTTTTATTGCCCATCGTTGCCCTTTCTAACGACACCTCAAACATGACCTTAGCATTTATAGTTTTTGAGAAAAGTGACTTTCTTTCTATTAATAACGCTGTTTGATCCCTTCAAAAATTCACTTTTTGGGCTCTAGCTCGAAGTTTTCCGTCAGAGGGAGGAATCGAGACATACATAAAAATAAACTAGGATTCCTGGCCGACATCTCTGACCAAGTCACTTTTCAAGGGGCGAGGAGCAAAAAGTGTAAAAATCACTAACAAAGTAGGAGGTCAAAAATTGAAAATTCTTTAGATTAGCGAAATTTGCCATAATTTATATATATTCGAAAAATTCATGAAAAATGGAGCACTTTTGTTTTTACAATAATTCTGAATCGTTATCGTTGTTGAGATAATCGCGTTTGAAGTTGGCGATTTTTGAGTTGCGATTTTGAGTTCACGGTCCCCCTACCCTCCCCCCTAACTACACCGTTTCTCTTCTTAGCTACGTCAATGGTGCTGGGTGGATGAGCCGGGGGATGGGGGTAGCATCATCATTTGAAAAATTGCAACATCCTATCGAAATGTGATCCTGCTTATCTGCAACTTTAAAAAAAACAAAAATCTTACATAGTGGCACAATCATCCTAATTGGATTTGCTTCCAATGCATCTTTTGTAATAAAAAATCCAACCATATTACTAGAGACACTTGAGGACATTATGAAGCACCATATGTAAAGAAAATTTGGTAACAAAGAAAAAAAGGTCAACATTTTTATCAATATTTTTGCAATGGATATGTAGTATGCTCTCCGAGTAAGCTCGTTGCAAAATTAAGAGGCCAATGGTTTCTATTAAAAACGCTGGTAGCTTTGCAATGGAAAATGGGCTTAGAATGACGAAGAAAGAACTAATTAGAACACTACCGTGAACGTATTAAGCTGTCATATTGACAATATTAATAAGTTGAATTAGTTTAATATTAAAATTAAAAATCCTATTATTAAAATTGGAAATTCATACAGGGTGTGCTTAAATACCCCCCCCCCCCCATATACAGGATGGACCAAAAAAGTGAATTTTTGTGATTTTTTGAGACCCGAAAATGTATTGTTTTTAAAAATGACCCCTATAGGGGTAATTTTATGTGGGGAATCGATTGCACGTATCTCCGGATCCTGAAAATGCTTTCCTGACCCTGATTCAGGGAAAAATTTAGTTTTTGAAGCGAAAATTGTTGTTTTTCGCATTTTCAAAAACCTCTGAATCAGATTCAGGGAAGCATTTTCAGGGTTCGGGAATTCGCGCAATCGATTCCCCGCATAAAATTACTCCTAGAAAACTAAAATTACTCTTAAAAAAATAAATTTTTGGGTCCCAAAAATAACAAAAATCCACTTTTTTTTGGTTCACCCTGTAAAAGAGATTTCAAAAAAGCTTTGAACATGAGATGCAAAGTTTTCTTGGGTGGAGGGGGATTTATATGAGAAATCGATTGCGCGTATTTTCTATGTATGAAAAAATCATCTATCATTGATTCAGGCGATTTTTGCTTCAATATACCTATTTTTTCTGATTCCGATTCAAGGGAGTTATTTTCAGAGTTCAGGTAAATTTTCAGAGCCAAGAAAATTTTTTCGTGCATCGAAAATCGATTCCTCCATAAAATTATCCTATTCGATGATTTTTAGAGAAGAAATAAAATATCTCTCTTGACCATGAATTAGGATAAATAAATGTACGCACAAAACGATTTTTACTATACAAGATAGGCTACTTTAATCAAATCTATTTTCGATCACGGTCATTTAATATCTGGATGATCTTAAAGGACCAGTCGTTATAACCATATGAAAAAATGATATATTCGGAAAGATCATGAAAAATGGATCATTTTTTGTTTTTACGGCATGTTCTGAATCGTTGTAGTTTTCGAGATAATTGCATTTGAAATTTTGTATTTGTTCAAGCTCTTCGTTACAATACATTTTTTCTTAAAAAACTCTATGACGGTGGCCATCCTCGCGCGACTATAATGGATTTAAACTCGATTTTTGGCGAATTTTTTAAATACATGAGTAAATTATTGATCACCTTATATATGTGTAAAAGAGACTGTCTTCATAATTATTACGAAAATTTCTGAAGAAAAAACTTTGAGACAGGGTGGACTAACTTGCTTTTATGCAGTAAAAACAATTTTATTAAAAAAAGATAAAAACAAATAGAATTATGCATTTTTAACAAATTTTTTTATCAACTTAATGGGGAGGGGGGTAATAATCGCGGTCCGTTCTCCGAAAAATTTTTTTTTGAAAATTTTTGTAAAAAATACATTCTTAGGGGTAATTTTATGCGAGAAATCGATTCCGCGCATTCCCAAAGCAT
>JAQGBS010000429.1:0-22040 GCA_034698545.1 Acrobeloides obliquus
GAAAAATCTATATCAGAAAATATCCAAAAAATCGTATTGTTTCATTGTTTAAATGGTAATGTGGATTTAATTAATGAATTCATATAAAAATGAGTAGTTCTGCAAAAGAAATAGTCGAAAAAGTCCGTTTTCGACCCATCCTGGGCTATTTCAAAGTTGTAGGTTCTCAGATTTTGAGTCTTCCAATTTCTCAAACTTGTAATGGCCATATCTCCATGAAAATTCATGACATCCAATTTTGGGTCATTCTTGTTTTGTTTCGACTCTAACTCTTCAGCCTTGAGGGTTTAAGATCTAATTCTTTTTTTTATTAATAGAGCGAAGCCTCCCCTACCAGAATATGTGCTTTCATAGTAGTGAAATCTCTTTTAGAAAGTTTTCTTAGGCCTTTTATAACACGCCTACACCCTGTAGGTAAACTTCAACGTTGTATAACATTTTATAGTTAAATGGAAATCAATCGGGACTTTTTATTCAAAAATGCTAAGTTCTGAAAACTTTCGCTTCTCATCCAAAACACTTTAAAAGTTTATTAAATGCATGAGAAAGTGAATAAAAAAGCCCTGATTAATTTTCATTTAACTATAAAAACAGCGTTTTCCTACAGGGTGTAGGCGTGACATAAAAAGCCTAAGAAAACTTTCTAAAAGAGATTTCACTACTATGAAAGCACATATTCTGGTAGAGGAGGCTTCGATCTATTAATAAAAAAAGAATTAGATCTTAAATCCTCAATGCTGATGAGTTACAGTCGAAACAAGACAAGAATGCCCCTAAATGGCCAAAATTGGATATCATGAATTTTCATGGAGATATGGCCATTACAAGTTTGAGAAATTGGCAAACTCAAAATCTGAGAATCTACAACTTTGAAATAGCCCAGGATGGGTCGAAAACGGACTTTTTCGACTATTTCTTTTTGCAGAACTACTCATTTTTATATGAATTTTTATTCCCAATAAAAATTTGACGTTAATCTGGACGTGTTAATTAAGAAGATAACATTTATTTAATTTTTTAAATAAAGTTAATACGAAACATGGTTAAGAACAGTAATATTTGTTTTTATAATATGCTTTTTGTACAATATTTTATCTCTATAGGGCTTGACAAACATAATCACACAAAAAGGGTTGATTATGGTAAACCATGGAGCTAACATTATAGTAAATGACTCCGGATGGAAAGAATCCACTTTAAAAATGAATGACATTAGAAACATAAGAATGGGAAGGAAACATATTAATGGACTTATTGCCTTAATTTGATAAATTTTATGATTTCATGGAGCATTTTACCTGTACAAAGAGAATATAATTAAGTTGCTGCTGAACCTTTCTAGTCGCATCGCTCATTATTCCTTTTTGCTGCTGCATTTGTTTCCATATTTTCAAAGAAAAATATAAGATAAGTGTATAGGATAGAGTACCTCTAATAAACATATATAAAAAAGACCATAATACAAATGGGTTAGTCTAAAAGTGCAAAAAATGAATGAAACATAAAAAATTATATACAATTTTAGTTGCAATAAAAATCATCTCATTATCTTCATTTTGCCATTTTAAAATATCCTTCACAACAAATGGGTTTAAATAATTCTCATTTTGAGTGGGAAGAAACGCCAAACTGTTCAATGCAACAGATATTAAACTTAAAACACCCATTAAAAGATATAGAGAAAAAATGATTTGTTGGATAACACTTTCTCTCTATATTTAAATAAAAACTAATTTTTTCGAGTACTAACTTAAAGCAGACCTTTAGCAGTAATAGAATTTATTTAAAACAATTAAGCAAATAACTACAACCTAGAAAAGGTAAAAAATTTTTAAATGATTTATATAAACTAATTAATAAATATGTGATATTGTTAAACTCGTTAAAATAATTCTTAGTATATGAACTAATTCGCTCTTTTATGTGTGAAATTTTAATTAAAAGAATTTCTATTTTTATGAATTTAACATTATTGCAAAATAATAGATTCTATAAAATGAACCTTCGTAACCGGAAGAGTTGCGTTATATGTAGCATTCGGTCTATAGCTTCCTACAATTTGACCTGTTATAAATCCATAACGTTATAACCAGACGGATTATTTAAGCCGAGATCACTAAGTTTTGAATTATGAATCTAGATTCGGATTCTGAACCCAAATTCCGGATTCTGAATCTGAACCCGACTTCCGGATTATGAACCTGGATTCTGGGTTCAGATTCTGTTTGAATTCGGATTCAGAATCAGTTTCAGAATCCGAATTCAAAATCAGAATCTGGATACAAAATCCGTATTCAGACAGAATCCGAATCTAGAATCAGAATCCAGATTCAGAATTCGAATCCAGAAGTCAAAAAGTGCATTTTTATCATAGAAATCAAGTTGTGACAGTTTTCCTATAAGAAATAATTGAAAAATATTGATTTTAATAAAGGAGATAACATTTATTTTTTAAATAAAAGTTAAAGCAAAACGTCGTTAGGGACAATAATATTTGTTTCTATAATATGCTTTTTGCACAATATTTTGTCTCTGTAGAGCTTGACAAACATAAACACACAAATAGGGTTGATTATGGTAAACCATGAAGCTAACACCATACCAAATGTGCCCTGATTTAAAAAATTCAGTTTAAAAATGAATGCCATTTGAAATACAAGAATGGGAGAGAAGCATATCAATGGGCTTATTGCCTTAACTTGATAAATTTATGATTTCATGGAGCATTTTACCTGTAAAAAGAGAATATAATTAAGTTGCTGCTGAACCTTTCTATTCGCATCGCTCATGATTTCTTTATGCCTCTGCATTTGTTTCCATATTTTCAAAGAAAAATATAAGATAGGTGTATAGGATAGAGTACCTCCAATAAACATATATATAAGAGACCATAATACAAATGGGTTAGTCTAAAAGTGCAAAAAAGTGAATGAAACATAGAAAATTATATACGATTTTAGTTGCAATAAAAATCATCTCATTATCTTCATTTGGTTGTTTTAAAATATCCTTCGTAGCAAATGGATTTAAATAAACCTTATTTTGAGTGGGAAGAAACGCCAAACTGTTCAATGTAACAGATATTAAACTGAAAACACCCATTAAAAGATATAAGAACGTAATTGATTTGTTGGACAATACTTTCTCTCTATATTTAAATAAAAATAATCATAAATTGGAAAAATTTGAAAAAGTTACTTGCAAAGTACCATGAAACGATAATAAAATGGTATAGGGATCGTTAAAATCCAATAAATATAGCCAAAGAAACCTAATAAATTTAATAAAAAATTCCATGGGTGTGGTAAATTTTCAAAGAATCCAGTGATTCTGAAAGCGGCGATTGCTTGAGTACATCGCATTTCTTAAAAATTAAATTTTCAAAAGAATCTTTCTAAATTTTCCAGATCTTCTAGAGTTCCCTAGATTTTCTATTTTAATCGTATACTTGTTTTGTTATCAATACAACTGTAGAAAAAAACGAGTCAACAAAACATCCTTGAATTAGAATTTTACTATATGGCTTCATTTCTTTTGTTGTATATTTGAAAATAAAATATAAAAGTAATAGATTAAGCGCATATGAAATTATAGGGACTATCGTACCGTTCCAATAATTGATTTTCTCAAATAGAGGTGTTTCCATATGGTTAGAAAAATTTTATAGCAGTAATTAGAGATCTGCAAATTACTTTTTTGACCATGACTTATTTTAATACAAATAACTAGTACTACTAAGGGTGCGCGCTATCAGTTGTGCCGCGCGCGGCACGGCGCTAGCAACGGCGTTAGCAGTTGTACCGTTGCACTACGGCACAACGCTAGCAGTTGTGCCGGCACAAATCGGAGACGGCACAACGTTAGCAGTTGTGCCGCGAGAAGTGTCGGTCGTGCTGCAAGTTGTGCTGCGAGAAGTGTCGGTCGTGCCGCGAGTTGTGCCGTGTTGTAAAATTGTGACATAACTCACGGCACTACTCGCGGCACGACTGATTGCGCGCACTCTAAGCATTAGCTACTGCAAATGACAGGGCTATTTTTCGCCGAGGCATGACCCTCTTTTTTCGGGCGGCACAACCGTATAACCCTGTGGTAATTTATTACCACCTATTACCACCTTTGGTCATGTATGATTCTAACTTTGAACTTTCAACAATTACCTGTCACTAACTTTCTAAAGTCAGTGACTTTAGAAATTCACTGACCACTAACTTTCAAAAGTTAGTGGTCACTAACTTCAAAATTTATTCCTTAAAAATTGTTAAAAAGTTCGAACTTACTCTTTTCGAGTGCTAACTTAAAGCAGATCTCTAGAAGTAATAGAATTTATTTTAAAAAATTAAGCAAATACCTAAAAATTTTTAAAATGAATTATATAAACTAATGACTAGAAACGTGATATATTGTTGAACTCGTTAAAATCATTTTTAGTTGATTTAATTCGCTCTTTTATGTGTGAGATTTTAATTAACAAATTTTTTATTCCCAAAAATTTATTATTATTGCAAAACAACAGCTTTTATAAAATGACACGTTTTTTCCTCCGTAGCCGGAATAGTTGCTTGATATGTACTATTCGGTTTATAACTTCCTACAATTTGATTCGCCCATAAATCCATAACGTTATAACTAGGCGGATTACAGGGTGCGAGATGAAACTGCAACGCTTGATTTTTTGCGTTTTAATAACATTTTTTCGACAAATTTATTTAGAATACAACAAATAACAATTACAACAACAAGATTTATTCAAAATGTTCGCCTTTTGCAGCCTTCAGTCGCTTCGCAAAGTTGTCCACGATCTTGATCAAAGTTTCTATGGTGATTTCGTTCCATGCCTTCTTCAAATCTCGCTTCAAGAATTCCACATCCGGGTGGAGTTTCACACACGCTTTTTCTTCTAGAATGCTCCACACCGAGTAATCCAGAGGGTTCAAATCTGGTGAGTTTGGCGGCCATTCACCGTCGTTGTTGCGCCAATGGGTATCGACCGATATGAAATCAGGGCAATTCGCACGAATGAAATTTTGAATCTCGATTGCTTTGTGTCCTATTCATTTATTTTAACACTAAAAACAAAATTTTAAATGAAATTTGTTAGAAAAAAACAATGAAAACGCAAAAGAATCAAGTGTTGCAGTTTCATCTTCCATCCTGTATTTAAGCCGAGATCACTAAGTTTGAATAAGGTAGTCTAGAAATGTGACATTTTTAAAAAATTAAAAATTAATGAAATAAACCTGAGCCGACGATCCTCTATTTAATAGTGCTATAGCATAAGAATATTGATCGTTATAATTAGATGTCATCTTTTTCACAAAGGTGTTTATGTTGCCGTTCTAAAAGCATTTCTATTTTTTAAAGCAGAAGAATTTGAAAGTTAAAAAATTTGATGAAAGAAAAAATTTCTTCGATTAACCACTCATTTGTAAGAATGGACTTTTAGGAAAATTTAAACAAATATTCGGAAAAGCATGACAATGCGATCTTCAAGCAGTTTTTGCGAAAATGCTGATTTTTCCACTCTTCCACTTTTTTTTTTAAAAATCGACATTCTCACAGAATCAGTTGAAGATGGCATTTTCATGCTTCGGTGATGCGCGCAATCTATTTTCGTCAAATTTTACCCCTAGAGGGGCCATTTGACAAAATTTTTTTCGAGAAACGGAATGTACGCCTCCTTTAAGAAGATTATGATGTGGTTCATTCTCTATAGGGTTTAATCACTGATAACAAAATGTCTAGGTTTTTAAAACACCTTTTTTAAGAAAACAGAGCTTTACGGCACAAAAAGTGTCATAAATTTAAGGATTATTACTTTCTCGTTTGATTTTCTCGTTTTTCTATAGATTGTCATCAAAAGTAACCTTTAAAGGGGAACCGAACATCGCGACAAGATCTCTAACAAAAAAATTTTTTCATGATTTTTTTAGAAATGATCTTTATAGGGGTATTTTTATGCGAGAAATCGATTAAACGCATTTCCGAGCCTTGAAAACGCTTCCTTGGCCCTGGTTCAGGTAAGGGGTGGGTGTATTGAAGCGAAAATCAAACATTTTCGAATTTTTATGAGAAAACCTAGGGACCGTCACGCATTTTCAGAACTCTATAGTTTCGTAAGAAAACGACCCCAAATTTGTTTTAGAATCGAAATCTGTGCTATTAAAAACCCTATAGTGGCAAAAAACCGCATCAAAAACGGATTTTTCTGTGAGAAATAGCCTATGAAACATGCAGGAAATGTCCTTAGAAACCCAAGGAAAAAGCGTTCTATACTATTCAAACTTAAAAATCTCTCCAGAAATGGCTCGAAAATGACTAATTCCTATGCATATAGGAAAACTTTGCACAAAAGTCCCTCCCATTGTACCCAAAACTCGATTCTTACAGACAGTGTGTCTTAAAATACTTTTAACAATAAAGGCTTATGCAAATCCTATAGATAATGTTGACAAACTTATAGTTGAAGAACCAGGTTCAAAAAAATTTACATCGAAAATTCATTAAAATTTGAAAAATTTTTTAAAGAAAACACTACTAAAACTTTAGTTTTTCTTCGGTTTTTCCGAATTATTTGCGTCATTAGTTGTTGTCTTCGAAATCGACGATTCGTAAGAGCCTTCGCTTGGTTCCACTAAAGAAGGGATTGTTCCTTGCCGGTTAATAAGTTTTCGAAATTAGAAAAATTGCAGTCAAAGAAAAACGTGAGCTAGTGCACTTTAACCTGATAACTAACAAGGTCAAAAATCGAAAACTTTTGAAGTCCGAGAAAACTTGAAAAACGACTAGATTCGCCCAGATTCATCAAGAAAACACGTTTTTAGACATGAAAACAAAGATCTGAGGCTAAAGTTTTTTAAATCAACATTTCCGCAGAAAACAGGTTGAAGATGGCATGTTCATGCTTCGGTGATGCATGCAATCCATTTCTCGTCAAATTTTACCCTAGAGGGAATCATTTGTTAAAAAATTTTTTCGAGAAAAATTTCTCAAAATGCATACCGCCTTTAAAAGATTATCATGTAATACCTTTAAGAAGATTATCATGTGATTTCTTGCATGATTTTACACCTAAAAATGATCTTTTTAATAAAAAATCTTTTTTTTGGATTAGGCCATGATTGTCACACCCTTTAAGAAGATTATAATGTGGTGAGATCTCTATAGGGTTTAATCACTGATAACAAAACGTCTGAGTTTTTAAAACACCTTTTTAAAGAGCTTTATGTCACAAAACATGTCACAACATTTTTTAAGGTTTATTACTTTTTCATGTGATTTTCTCGTTTTTCTATCGATTTTCATCAACTTTTAAAGGTGGACCAAACGTCGCGACAAGATCTCGACAAAAAATTTTTAAAGATTTTTTCAGAAATGACTTTTATAGGGGTATTTTTATGCGAGAAATCGATTTCGAGCATTTCCAAAGAATGAAAGCGCTTCCTTGACCCTGGACCCGTACCAATAAAGATAAAAGCTATAAATCTTTAGGTTTTAGGGAAAAGTTAAGAATTTATCCTTAGCTTTTATGTTTATTGGTACGGGTCCTGATTCAGGAAAGGGATTGATGTATTGAAGCGAAAATTAAACATTTTCGGATTTTATGATAAAAGGTCGATTCTTAGAATTTCCTAGGCGGAGAATCGATTGTGCACACTCCCGAACTGTGAAAGCGCTTCCTTGACCATGTTTCAGGGACTGTAAATCCTTCCTTTAGCGATTTTATTAAAAATTTTGGATTTTTTCATACACGATCCCTTCTCTGAATCCAGGTCAAGGAAGAGCTTTCACGGTTCGGGGATACGCACAATCCCCCACCTAGGAAAACCTAAAAATCGACGGTTTTCTCATAAAAATCCGAAAATGTTTGATTTTCGCTTCAATACACATACATTCTCTGAATCAGGGTCAAGAAAGCGTTTTCATGCTTCGGGAATGCGCGGAATCGATTTCTCGCATAAAAATACGTTGACTTTTACGCGATAAGAGCCGAGTTCGACTCCTACATTGGTCGAATACTTTTTGCACAAAACTATAATGAATATTTTTGCAACTTTTCATCTCGATATCTCGTGATAGGAAGATTGGTGTATGAAATCATATAAATATTCTTAATATACTATTTTTTCCCGATTTTTTGAGATAGGTCTCATAAAAAGCTGAGTGTGGCAGAACTAGTGGTTCCCTTGTTAGCTGACTCCTTTTTTCCATGTTTTTTGGTCACACTTTATCACGCCGTGCGTTTTAAGCGTGTTTTTTGTTGTTTTTCATTAAAAATATTGTTCATCTTTTATCATTGTTCTTAGTTGAAAAATCTATTTTTGAACATGAAGTTTTGATTTTTAATCAACAATTTCGAAAAAGTTGATAAAATTCAGAATGGAGAATTCGCAACAGACTACCTACTTTTTATTAATCTGTATAACCTTTTATCTATTCCCTGTGTCTATATGCAATTGTGGAACTAGGCCTGGTTATAACAATTTAAATAACAATAAAGCAGGAAATGCGGTAGTTTGTAGTTTCTTATTTAAAGAGGGGTAAAAATCATGGCCACTCCTCCGAAAAATTTTTTTTGAAAATTTTATAAAAATACATTCTTAGGGATAATTTTATGCGAGAGACTGATTGCGCGCACTTCCGAACCGTGAAAGCGCTTCCTTGACTCTGAGTCAGAGTCAAGGAAGCTTTTTATCCCCTCTTTAAGACTCTAATAAAGAGAAATTCGAATCGGTCAAATGAAATTCTAGATTGTTGGTGGTTGTTGGACAAAGCCTGGAGATTATCCATGGGAGGGTTATTTACGGTATATCTCAGTTGATGGCAAAGAGACGATTTGTAATGTAATCTTAATCTCATCCAATTATACTATTACCGGTTATTCGTGTCTTAACAGGTAAAAGTACAGTCGAACCTCGGTTTAACGACCCCTTCAGGAAAGGGCGTTAAATCGAGGTATAGTCGGTTTCAAAAATCTTCAGTAAAAAATCGGATCACCGATTAGTATGCTGTGTTCCAAACTGTCCGATCTGTCAAGTTAAGTAACGTTGGGGCCGCCAGGTTCGATCCCCGTCGAGCATTTCCGTTTTTGACCATAGTTTTGATAAAAATTTTGATGTACGTTGCTAAATTCGAGGTCGTAGAACCTTTGCCTTTTTATTTTCTCACAAAAAATTTTTTTTGACATGAAATTTTCAATTTTAGTTTCTTCAAAGTACTTTTATGCGAGCTTGGTCAAAAAACCTAAAATTTAAAATGGAAAATTTCATGTTAAGAAAAATTTTTTGTGGAAAAATAAAAAAGGCAATAATTCTACGACTTTGAATTTAGCGATGTACTTCTAAATTTTTATTAAAACTATGGTCAAAAACGAAAATTCTCCAGCGGAAATCGAACCTGGTGGCCTCAACGTTGCTTAGCTTGGCAGATCGAACAATCTAGAGCACAGCAACATACTAAATCGGTGATCCGATTTTTTCTGAAGATTTTTTGAAACGGACTATAGTGGTCATTGGCATCCCTTTTTTTAATTTAATTTAATTAAAGCAAAGAAATAAGGAATAATACGATGCAAATCAATTTTGGTTCTGTTGATATAGAAGATATGAATAATACTTATGGTGTTATTCGTTATTGGGTCTACCCAAATTTTGCCATTATTCAGGTTGTAACCTTTTTAACACTCGAACGAACGAGGGTACCAAAGACGGTTTTTTGGACAATTCTAGAGCAGTTTTTCATGCTGAACACGAATTTGCAAAAAAATTTTCCCAGATAGGTAAAAAAATTCAAATTTTTCAAAATATACCCGAAAACAATCTAAATGATCAAAACGGACAAGATCGTCCAAATGATGACAATCAGAGTCAACTAAGATGGTTGCGATGATTCGAATTCGAATCACGACAATGATGACAACTCTCCACAAAATCCTAGACGATCCAGCCGTCAACAAAAACCATTTAAGAAACCCGGTTTTATCTAACTTTCTATCTTTGTGTATCATTAACATACGTGGACAAGAGGGAGGTGGCACCTCCCCTGATCCATTCATTCAAAAGGCCGGAAAATAAGGGGGATCACCTCAAAATTTTGCAAAATCTAAAAATTTTAAGTTAAAAATACCATTTTTCGTGAAAAGTTTTTGCCAATGGCAAGTATGAAAAATCTGCTCTAGAAACCGTCTTTAGTACCCTCGTCCGTTCGAGTGTTAAAAGCTAAAATAACTTGTTAAGAAATTATATTCTAAAGCTTAAAAATTCTTCGTACTTTTAATTTGTATTTTTTTATAAAAAACAACAAAAGAACTTTTATAATTTGAACAAATCTCAATTTAGCTGACTAAGCCAGTCCAATTAAATGTTTATATTCAACCAATATGTTTACCCACAAATGATTCAAATTTTACCAATAATACTGGAGTAGTAACTGGTTGGGGCGACTACCTGGCAATGAATATCAACTGTAATCAAAGTATTGGACAAGATAAATATACAGTTGGTAATGGTTCTCGTTACATGGTTGCTGCAGAAGTCCCAATTATCGATAATATTAGTTGCAAGTAACTCTTATTTTCTTTAACCTGTAGGTAAAATTAAGAAAATTGTTGCAAAATGAAGGATTTCCTAATCCGCTAGTTGATGAATTCACAATATGCGCAGGTTCCTCCGAATCTGGAGGTACTGTGAATGATATGGGAAGCCCTTTACAGATAAAAAATAATGATAATACTTGGTTTCTATTGGGACTACAAAATTATATATATTATTATGGAGATTATCCCGATAATTTTTTTTATGAGCCACAAAGTAAAAAAAGAACAATTAAAAAGCATAAATTTTAAAACAATTTTTTAGGATCATATGTACGCATCTCCATGCTTTGTGACATTATTGAAAGTATAACAATGAACGAAGTCCGTTGTATTGATCCATCTACTTCTTATTTGACTATCTCATCAACTACTTCTTATTCGACTAGCTCATCAACTACTTCATCTACTAAATATACCAGATATCAATATACTACTGAATATAAATCTTCAACGAACAAAGTACATACAAATAATTCCTCCGAGAAATGGAAAGGACCTTTTATAGCAGCTTTATGCGTGGATTTTATTTTAGGTTTTATCATATTAGTATTATTTTTTATCATATGGAAAAGAAGGAAACATAATATTGTATTAACCGAAACAGGCGTTAACCAATAGGCGCCAAAAATGTTTTCGTTGATCGGTTGACTAAAAAATTCCGGCTATCGGTGATCTTTTTTCACTATCCCACGGAAAATTTTTCCGTGGGATAGTGAAAAAAGTTAAATTTAATTAAGAATTTTTCGTTGATGATCGGTTGATCCGAAATTTTGACCCCCTAAAGGGTTTGGGGAGGGGATTGTTAACGTGTGTACCACAGTATTTAGATTAGATTCTATCTCTTCCAGATCATCGTAAACATGTATTAATTGTTTGAAGACAATCTTTCTGCAAGATTCGAGTTGTTGTACCCCAAACTCGATTCTTACAGACAGTGTGATACTTTTAATAATAAAGGCTTATAAAAATCCTGCAGATAAGGTTGACAAGCTTATAGTTGAAGAACCAGGTTCAAAAAAATTTACATCGAAAATTCATTAAAATTTGAAAATTTTTTTAAAGAAAACACTACTAGATCAGAAAAAAGTTAAAAGGAGTTCCACTTTGCGACCACCTCTCGAAAAAATTTTTTTTCTAAAAAGATCATTTTTAGGGTTAAAATCATGCGAGAAATCGATTGCGCGCACTCTCAAATTGTGAAAACGCTTCCTTGGCCCTGATTTAGATAAGGGGTCCGTGTTTTAAAGCGAAAATCAGACATTTTCGGATTTTTATGAGAAAACCGTCTATTCTTAGGTTTTTCTAGGCGGGAAATCGATTGCGCGCATTCCCGAATCTTGAAAACGCTTTTTGTTTCTGGTTCATGGAAAGAATCGGTGTATTGAGGCGAACATTTTCGGATTTTTCCAAAATGGGTCAAAACAAGGGTTTTCATGCATTGAACGTGCGATTTTTTGGTTTTTTCCCTGAATCAGGGTCAAGGAATGATTTTTAACTTTGGCGCTGATTTTTAACTTTTTTTTCACTAAAATTAACCTAGCTATCGAATGAGGAAGGTTTCACTAAAATTGACCTAACTATCGAATGAGCTATCGGGCGACTGAAATGGACTTAAACTCGATTTTTGGCGAGCTTTTTAAATACAGTAGTAAATTATTGAACACCCTGTATCATTTTATAAATATTTGTCCTTAAAAATCATTAGATCTAACTTTGAACTTTCAAAAGTTACTTGTCACTAACTTCAAAAGTTATTGCTTAAAAAGTTCAAACTGGCTTTTTTTCGAGTACTACTAACTTAAAGTAGACCTCTAGCAGTAATAGAATTTATTTAAAACAATTAGAAATATCTACAACCGAGAAAGGGTAAAATTGTTTAAAATGATTTATATAAACTAAAAACTTGATGTTGTTGAGCTCATTAAAATAATTCTTAGCATATGGTCTAATTCGTTCTTTTATGTATGCAATTTTAATTAAAAGAACTATTTTCAAGAATTTAACGTTATTGCAAAACAATAGCTTTTATAAAATGAGCCCCTATAGCCGGAATAGTTGCGTTATATGTATCATTCGGTCTATAGCTTCCTACAATTTGACCTGCCCATAAATCTATAACTACAGGGTGTGCAGAAATTATCCAACCTCCAATTGTCGAATACTTTTCACCATAACTTTTGTTAGGAACATCTATACATCGAGATTTTGGTGCCTTTTTAAAGCTCACGTTCGTAGCTTTCAAACGAAACAAGATCTCGGTGTATTGTTTTCCTATCAAAAGTTATGGCGAAAAAGTATCTAGATATATCTTACTATAGGGGTAGGATAATTTCTGCACACCCTGTAGAGTTATAACTAGAATTGTGGATATTTGTAGAAGTGTAAATATCAATATTGATAAATATATCGATAAATTTGAGCCGACGATCCTCTATTTAATAGTGCTACAGTATCAGAGGTGTAGGTGCAAGTTTTCGTTGCAATACACAGAATTTCAAAAATCGCCAACTTCACATGCACTTATCTCGACAACGAAAGCGATTCAGAATTTACTGTGAAAACAAAAATGCTTTATTTTTCATGTACTTTCCGAATATCAACAAAAATTGGGCAACTTTTTTCCTACCGGACTGGTCCTTTAAGATTTTTTAAAATTAAAATAATAAAAAATTATATTCAAAATATACAAAAACAACAACTTGTTAATATATCAAAACATGAGCAAAAAAGAAACATATCGTGAAAAATATTTTTTACTTTTTCACTCGAAATTATATGGTTTATGCAAATGCCTATATTTTACTGACCAAAATATAAGAAACCCAGCAACACCGATAGTTATTATGACGAATAAACTTAAAATAATCACCACATAAACACTAGTTGGCATGAATGTGTAACCATTTTCCTCTGTCTAAAAATAAAGGCTCAATATTTTTTTGACATAAATTTTTTTCTCACACATAACTTTTTCTTACACATATTTTTTCTCACATCGCAATGCTGTTGTGACGTCGCGATGCCGTCATAACGTCTCGGCGCCAATCACGACAGCGTCGCGACATCATTACGGCTTCATGACAGAATCGCGACGTTACGATGGCATCACAACGTCATAACATCGGCGTCATGATAGAGTCGCGATATCATGACAACTTCGCGAAATCATTATGGCATCACGATGTCATGGCGGTATCGAGACGTCACGAAGGCGTCATGACGGCATTGTGACATGAGAAATAAATATGTGAGAGAAAAAAATTGTGTGAGAAAAAAATGGAATCTTATTTTTTTAAATTCCTTATCTGTGATTCGCTGTCATAAATATTTCTTTTAAAACTCTTATGCTGATTGTGAGCCAATTCTACATCATGATTAGTTACGGGAATAACTTGTTGAGTCGCCATTTAGTCGATTAATAACGTTAAAATTAAAAAAAATTAAATAGATTATTATCTATATTAAAAGGGATCAACACTCTTGCTTTATGCAGTAAATATAGGAAAACATACGACATTCTTTACTTAGTCAAAACAAGTTTATTTGAAAAATAGATAGGACCAAATTGCAAAAACAAATTTTCTGAGAGACAATCAATTTAAAATAAACAAAACAGTTTAAGATTTTGCATGTTACCCTGAAATTTGTGAGTGTATGATTAGTAAGGTTGAAGAACTTCAATTTTTTACGCAAACTTCAATTAGCAAAGTTGTTCATCATAAAATTCCCTGTCAGTTGAAGCTATTTTTTCACGATTTTAAAGCAAAAAATTCAAAAGATTTTGATTATTACAACGAAAACATGTACATGAATTCATATTTTCAAATGAATTTATCTTGATGGGGGAAACGATTCAGATGATGCCGTAAAAATAAAAAATGCTCAATTTTTCATGATCTTTCCGAATATATCATTTTTTCATATGATTGTAACTGACTGGCCTGGTCCTTTAACTTGACTGTATTTTATTAACCTATTTTATCGCACTCTTAATGACTGTACAATAAATACAAATAATTTTTTTACTAATTCCTTAAATGAGTGTTTCTTAAATAAATTAGGAGTAAAGATAATCCAATGGTTAAAATAACAACTATGATTAGGATAAGCCATATATAAACATGAGCTGCCCAGAAGCTGTAGCCTTCTTCTTTGGTCTAAATTTGGAAGACTTATCAAAGATTACCACCAAGGAAAATTGCCACAGTTGAGCTATTGCCACTTCGGAAAATTGACACCCGAGGGCAAAGGCGATACAATTAATTCGTTAGACAGTTGGAAAACAATTTTGGAGCTATTGTGGATCGGGGGGTTACCCCAGGGTCAAAAATCAAAAAAAATTTCTAAAATTTTTTAAAAACGACATATTTAAGGGTAATTTTATGCGTAAAATTGATTGCGCGCATTTCCAAAAACCTTTATTTGACCCTTAAAAATTGAAAAATACGTATTTTTACCCATATTTTCACATTTATTGACTATATATACATCGATAAAAATACGTATTTTTGAATTTTTAAGGGCCAAACAAAGGTTTTCACGCTTCAGGAATGCGCACAATCGATTTTTCGCAAAAATTATCCTTAAATATGTCATTTAAAAAAATTTTTTCTCGATTTTTGACCCTGAGTGACTCCCCCCTTCACAATAACTCCACAATTTTCAACCATGGCAATTTTTAGTGGTGGTAATTGTTGAAAATTCCCAATAGAGCAGGGATAAAATTTCGATTTCGAAATGCAAAACTGTGCGCCCTTTTTCGCTATTGAAATACCTGAGATTCTGCTTCTTGAGGATTTTTAGCATTCTCGTTACCAGAAATTCCTCGCAATTCTAACACGTTTTCGTTTTCAGGAGTTCTCTTACTATATGGAGTGATGTTATCTTCTTCAACAGGAAAAACTTTATGAATGGCCATTGTTTAATAACTAAACTAAATAAATTCTTAAAGGTGGTGTAAATTAGGGCCCTTTCTTCAAAAAATTTTTTTTGAAAAATGACCTTGTAGGGGTAAAAATAGGGTGAAAATTGATTGCGCGCACTGCCAAATTGTGAAATTGCTTCCTTGACCCTGATTCAGGGAAATGATACGTATTTACGTAAATAAATTGATTTTCAATACACCGATTTCTTTCCTGAATCAGGGTCAAGGAAGCGTGTTCACAATTTGGCAATGCCGCAATCGATTTTTACCCCTACAAGGTCATTTAAAAAAATTTTTTTTGGAGAAAGGGCTCTAATTTGCACCCCCTTTAACAAAATTATTTGTGTTAGTATTTTTAAAGGTTGTTTAAAAAGTAGAAACAATGTGACCGCCTGCAAGAAAACAACAATCTCCCTAAACAATTTATTCATAAATACGAATAAGATCATGCGAATGCATTTGTATCATCTTGCTTTCGAAACAATCAATCAATTGATTTGGTAACAACAAACATTTTTGATCTAATCTCATATTTAGTAGATAACACGAAAATAAGGGGAAGTGTAAATATCAATTCAATTTTTGATTTTTCTTTGTATTTTCTTTTACTGATATAATTTTTAAATATGCTGATCATACGTGGGCAAGGAATGGGATCAGAGACCAGAAATGCGAATTGAGTCTATTACCCATTTCGCATTTTTGTTCGAATTGGGTCTATAAAAAATCTAATATTCGCGAGTTTGGTATATAAAAATGCGAATTTTTTGGCGATTTTTGTGATTTGAATGTTATTTTTGGCGCATTTTTTGATGACCCAATTCGCATTTTTTAATAAAAATCTTAAACTTTTCGCGCTTTGCTCGAAAAAATGCGAATTGAGTACTTAATTTTTTTGCGAATGCGGGATCATGTCCCCCTTTGCCCACGTATGATGCTGATACTGTATGGGTAATATTATATCATTCCATAGTCCCCGAATTTGATTTCATTTGTATGTACATTTTATTAGAATTAAAAAAACAATACAAAAAAGATTCAACCTAATAATTTATGCCTCTCTGGGTCAGAAAGCCGGTTATATCTATTCCTATAGGCTAGACAAGACCATAATACGGAAAGAAGAACACCCAAAATCAGAATGATGAAAACCACCAGGGCTCCTACAATTATCTAGATTATAAAATCACAAAATTTTGGTAACGCAGAGTCTTATTTTTTTTCAGTGCAACCGTTTTAGTGCAAAAATAAATACTGTTGACAGTCGACCCTCAATAAGATGTCACTCTGTGGACCGGCCCAAGGTGGCATCTTATCAAGAAGTTTTTACACCGCAAAAATTCCAGAGGGACCGGACTCTATAGCACTAGGACGGTACATACCTCATAGATTTTGACAATTTTTTCACACATTAGAAAATTCAAAATTTTGCACTTTTTTTTTCAAATTTGTGTGAAAAATTCTTCAAACTTGAATCTGTGAGATGTGTATCGTCCTAGCGCTAATCTCTGTCATATTTTCTGTCGTTTTCTGCGTGTCGTCTTTTCGAGAAATCGACTGTACCTGACATTGAACCATATAAAGTACATCTAGTGTCAACCGATGGATCAGGACCAGAGCATTTGGCCTTCCATTGCCCTGTGGTGACTCGTGGAACTAGTTGAGAAAATTGGCTAAATATGCAGGGTTTGGAACATCCTGGAATATCAAGCTCAATGCGAGATTCGTTTAGGGTGGGCTGGAACCAAATCTATGAAAACAAATTTGCCTTGAAAATCTGCCTTATTTGACAACTACCTGAACAATAAAGCTGTCATTGATTTCATGTAGTTCAAACGACATGTAAGAAGCATAGTCGGGTAGGTGATCCTTCAAATAAGTCAAATTTAACAGTCGTCCTAATGTCATCATGTTTGTGTCATGCTGAAAATTTGGCACTACGACGGTACACACACTACACAAATCAAAATTTGACGAATTTTTCACACGAAATTCGAATTTTTAATGCAAAATTTTGAATTTTTTAATGTGTGAAAAATTCGCTATGTGTACCGTTTTAGTGCCGAAAATTATATGTTTTTATGCAAGACGTTGGCCAATAAAGGGTCCGCGCTAGCAGTCGTGAAACGCATTTCACGACGATTTCCGGATGCTAGCTATAAGGAAACGGGTTTGAATTTTAAAAAATGCCAAATTCAGGGTTTTCGTGTCAATATTCAGGCAAATTCAAGCGTATTTCCGGACGGCTAGCATCTGGAAATCGTCGTGAAATGCGTTCCATGACTGAGGGCGCACCCTAACAACAGCCTGAAACCACCCCCAAATAATTTTTTAAATGAAAATTATGGATTTGTACACCCCTGACTCGATACTTTGATTACCGAAGAGTACAAAATCATTTTGTGGTTCGTGGTATTTTGAATTACTTCATCGAAACGAGCAACTATTTGATCGTGATGCCAGCCTAAATCGTACATTTAAGAAAATGAAGACCTTTCGTATATAAGCTCTGTTTGTAAGATTTCAAACAGCTGGGCGCGCATGGCCTAATGGCTAGGACGCTGGATATCGTTCCGAACGTTTAATCTAAATAGAGCTGGATCAATCTTCGTCAGAGTCGAATTATTTTTACATAAGTAGATGATTTTTTTGGCACTGGAAAGTTTTCTCATACGGAAAACATAAATTTGAGGTCATTTTATGTTTTAATAATGTTTAAAAAAATTCCATTTCAAAACACTTTTAACTTAATATACCTCCAATGGAATCGAGAAAAATATCGATAAATGATGCATGCAAAGCGTCGTGCATTTTGTTCACTCTCTCAATAAATTCTGCATTGTTAGCCCAAGATGGTAATGGAAGAATCTCGGGCAGCACAGCCTAAAATTCGTAGAAAATAGCTAAGTTAATTCTAACCTACTCGACTTTTAATTCCATCTAGGACTCTTTGAAAATTATACACATCATCTATTTTAAAGCCACTTTTTTCGGCCATGAATTCAACTTCTGGACGATATTGTTCTAGAAGTTCGCCATATATAGGCATTCCTTCAATATTCTTCCGAAAGAGTTCACAACGATCTAACATTGCAATAGAGACCTAAATGACTTTGATTTGCCTGTTTAGGGTGCGCGCTAGCAGTTGAAACGCATTTAAAAAAATGTAAAATTCAAGATTTTCGTGTCAATATTCAGGCCAATTCAAACCCGTTTCCGGACGGCGTCCGGAAATCGTCGTGAAATGCGTTTCACGACTGCTAGCGCGCACCCTTACTAGCTTCTTCTCGATTATATTCTTATAAACTGTTCTTGAGACTTATACCATACCTCATCAATTATTGGCTCGGTTTGAACAGGTATAGGTATCCAGAGTAAATCTCGATTCCAAATTTGATCTTGTTGAGGAGGAAACAATGCAGCTAAGGCTATAAGAGCACTAGCAATTGTACGATTATCGACACCAGATAGAACACGAAGCTAAAATCTTTGGAGCTATTGTGGATCGGGGGGAGGGGGTTCCCCGGAGTCAAAAATCGAAAAAAATTTTTTTAATGGCATATTCAGAGATAATTCATGCGAAAAATCGATTCTCGAAGCGTGAAAACCTTTTTTTCATTCTTAAAAATTGAAAAATACGTATTTTTACCCATATTTTTCATATTTATTAACTTTAAACTTAATTTTTTCCAAATTTTTCGCTGATTTTTAAGGGTCAAACAAAGGTTTTCAAGTTTCGTGAATGCGTGCAATTGATTTTTCGCATAAAATTACCCCAAACATATCAGTTTTTTAAAAATTAAAAAATTTTTTTGATATTTGACCCTGGGGTGATTCCCTGATCCACAATAGCTCAAGTCTTTATTAAAGCATAAAATTTTCAACAATAGCATGTAGCGAGAATCCAGATGGAGAACGAAAAAAATCCAAAAAAATTTTCCTATATCTCTCGCTACATGCCTGGGATAAAGATACTTCTGAAGCGCGATAGCGATTTTTGAGGAATTTGCCATAGTATTGGCGTAGATTCTGTCCCAAAGTGAATACTTGTTGCATTCCTTTCTAAAAAATAAATTTGAGATTCAATAATATTGGGCTGTTTCATAAGTAACGGGAAAAGTCGTCTCCAAAAAATACATCAAAAATCGTCACTTTTCGCTCGTTTTCGATGAAATTTTTTCAGTATTAGGTAAGTTTTTAGTAAAAATTCGATTTTTTTCTAAAGGTACATTTTAGGCAGAAAATCTAAAATTTTTCGTTTGTCGCTTCAATACACATCTCTATTTCCCTGAATCAGGGTCAAGGAAGCGTTGGAAATGCAATCGATTCCCCGCATAAAATTAGTCCTAATAGGGTTATTTTGAAACAAATTTTCGGATTGAAAAACATGAAAAAAATCACCCAAGTTTCGCTTTTTTTATATACCATACATGAGCAAAGGAGGGGTACTGTACCCCCCCCCCCTAATTCGTCGTATCGGGGGGGGGGAATTAATGGACCAATTCGTATTTGGGAAGCCACTCAGACTGAATTCGTATACGAGTTCATAAATCGAAAACGAATTCGTTTTTTCTAAAATCACATGATTAAATAATTTTTCGCCTGTCGACGTTTTTTTTGGTCGAAAGTAACCTTTGAGACCAATTCGTATTTTGGAACCCAGTACCCCTCCTCTGCTTGCCCATGTATGCCCTATACTTATGAAACAATTCAATATTATTGAATTTTTTGCTACTCGAACTTGCTATACCTCGGTCATTTCACCTCTTTCATAAACAAATTGCTTGGCCAAACCTGGAGGATCTGTAGGAAAGGTAAGAAGTAAATTTGGGCTACGTATACCATGGCGAAAGAACTAAAATAGTTGATAATTTGATTTAAAAAAACGGATCTCATACTATTTGAGCAATACGCAAAGTTGTTTCCTGTTGAGATTGGACAATAGTAAAAAGGAAAAAAATTGACACAATAAGTGAGGCCAACATTTCTATCAATGATAATTATATAGGCATTTATGTTGCTTTTGTGCTTATCAATTTGCTCTGCAGATTCTGCAGACTAAAAAGAAATAAATGCAAACTAACAAAAAAATTTATATAGGTATCAAACATAATTGCATTCAAAAATGAAAAAAGGAACAAGTCCAACACTTTTCCATTTTTCTGTCTTGTCCTTAATTTAAACCAAGGACCAAAAATGGGCTGTCTTTTGGGCCCCCTCGGCTCCTATGGGGGCCCGGGCCTTAGGAGCTTTGGGCCCCCAAGACCCAGCAAATAAAATAATGAGATTTCACGTAAATATGATATTTTCAAATCGCCATAACTTTAACAGGATAACGTTTCAGGCCTCAAAATTTGTGCAAAAAAATTTAGCTCCAAGCGAGATTCGAACCCGCGACCTTGTGGGAAAAATCAAAAAGTCCATTTTTTTCAAAAACGACCAAAAATATTTTTTCATGTAGATAGCCCCGGTTTGGAATAAAATTCTGTTTGAAATTTTTTTTTAAATTTCCCTGACCTCTTACAAAGTTTTTTTGGTCACTGGTTCGAATCCCGCTTGGAGCTAAATTTTTTTTGCACAAATTTGGAGGCCTGAAACGTTAACCTGTTAAAGTTATGGCGATTTGAAAATAGATTTACATCAATCTATGCTCCGGGGCCTTGGCCCCTTTTTCGATCCCTAGTGGGGCCGAGGGGGCCGGAGCTCTGGGGGCCTCGGCCCTTTTCGGTCTCTGATTTGAACATAACTTTTTAGAGTGTATGATAATCAATGTTATTCCGAGTTCGAATACTCGAAAACTCTATTTTTTGAGATTCGAAAAAAGGACTAAAAAACAATTTTGGAACTGATATAGTTGAAGCGTCGCATTGAAAGTAAATTTTTTTGAAAACTTTTTTCGCGAGAAATGATCCCTTTAGGGGTAATTTTATCGGTGAATTAATTTTTAACGCATTTTTCAATTTTTGACGAATTTTTCAGGATCATTTTAGACTTGAACAAATAGCTAGGGTTAGGGTTAAGTCTTGGGCTAGTGGTCCATTATTCTTCAAGAACATAATGGAGAGATACAACCTATCCTCTATTATTCGAGAACTACCAATAAACACGAAGAAAGGTACAAGGCAAGAGAACTTGAGGCACTTATCATAGTGGCAGCACTCGAAGAATTTTTGAAGCATGTTTCAATTACCCTGTCCCTTATTTAGGAGAATTTCGCTTTAATACAACCAAGCTTTTTCTGAATCAATTTCAAGGGAACTATTTTGGACTCTTTTCTAATAATCATCTTCTGCGAGGTAATTTTATGCAGAAATGATTCCGCATATTACCAAGCTGCAAAAATGTTTCCTGATCCTGAAATTGGCTAAAGTGGAGTTCTTGTCACCCATTTGGATTTTTTCTAAAATGGTGTTATTTGAGAGATCTAATGTCAAGGAGTGTTATAGCATTAAAAAAATTGTGGGACGAATCTCTCTAGAGAAGTACGATTTTTTCAAGATGTGGTTCTTTATGTGTTATTATAAG
>JAQGBS010000430.1:0-22027 GCA_034698545.1 Acrobeloides obliquus
AAATTTGAGCACTTGGTGTAAAATTGTAATACTTGCAAAAAATTAGTGCCAAAAAGAATCGTTTCAATAAATTTTTATCATTTAAACTTGCAAGGAAAATTTATTTAACGAATAATGAATAACAAGGGAACCACAAGTTCTGCAATGCTTGAATTTTTACAAAACCCAAAGCAAAAAATAGAAAAAATAGTATATTAAAAATATGTAAAGGATTTGGGAGTTAATACATAATAGGGGGAGTCATACATGTGATATTTTTCCTGGAAATGACCCCTCGAGGGGTAAAAACATGCAAGAAATCCGAATTCAATATTTTTGAAGCGAAAAAATGCTTCTCTGATTCAAGAAAGGCCTATATATTAAAGCGAAAAGTCGCAAAAGTGCGATTTGTGACTAAAAACGGCCCCTTTTGGGGTAAAAATGTGCTGAGAATCCGAATTTAGCATTTATAAAATTTCTCAAACTCAAGAAAGCTGTAAAATTCGAGAAAATCGTTTGTCGTTGCGCATATGTGAGGGCGCAAAAGTTCTCCATTCATATTTTCTTATATGCGTTTTGATGCGGACATCTTGTAGTCTCTATCATTCTAGAACCAAAACTTAATCAATAAAAGTTGATAAATTGCTATTCTTATATCTTATTGGCCCTTGTGCACGTGTTCATTCAACTGGGCTAGCAAAGCTTTTCTTTAAGTTTTTGTGTGCATTTATCTATTTTTACCTTTTCTTTCATTTGATTTTTTACTCATGTCTGTTACAATTCCTAAAACCCAAAAAGCTCAACTAATTCGTGAATTTGGCCTAAATTTGGAATTAACTGAAATCCCTGTGCCTGAACCAAAAGACGATGAATTACTAGTGAACTTGCTTTATAGTGGAGTTTGTCATACCGATATAGCTTTTATGACGAATAAAATCCCAACTCCATTGAAACTACCCATGGTTGCTGGGCATGAAGGGGCTGGTGTGGTTGTAAAAACTGGCAAAGATGTCACTGGTTTTAAAATCGGGGATAAAGTTGGTGTCACGGTAAGTGTATAAAAATCCACTTTTCTGGCCGGTAGCATGCTCCCAAAAAGTTTCGTTTGGTTTTTGGTCCATTTTTTAATAGGTTCTTGACCTCACCCCTTGACTGTAGGGTCAAAAATCGACAAAGTCGCTCGATAGACCATGACCGGGCAACATATAAAATCTCGGATTCCCTTGACAAACAAAACGAAGCAGCGCCCAACTTAGGCTTAGATGCGCCTAGCGCCCTATTTGCTTTTGAAAAGCCCTAAAATTTTGGAAAATTTTAGGTGATAACCCGAACCTGTCAAATATGCGAATTTTGTAAACAAAAAGAAAATGAACACTTTTGCAATTCCCCTGAAATGTTGATTTCAAACAAATTTGGCACATTTCAACAATATGTTACTGTCGCTGCTATTTATGCACATTTAATTCCAAATGGCGTAGATTTGGCAAAAGCTGCACCACTACAATGCGCTGTAAGTTACAAATAGTTTTTATACAAATTTTGACGTTTTTGAGATTTGAATAAATATGAAAAAAATTTTATAATTTTTTATGAAAAAAATATCAACAAAGTGTTCCTCGTTTAAAAATACACATGCGAAAATTTTCATCATTTTTTAATTACGCAAAAAAATCGCTCCAAGAGGAGTTGAACCCACCCCTTCAGTTCGGGCACTGGTGTCCTAACCACTTGACTATGATCTTGCAAAATTTTGAAGCTGGAGGAAACAGACTATAATGCAGTTCATTCTAGGGAGTGACCGTCTATCGGGCTTTAAAAGAATCTGGTGCTCGACCAGGACAATTTGTCGCAATCACCGGTGCTGGTGGAGGTCTCGGCTCTTTTGCATTACAATTTTCCAAGTCCATGGGTTTTCGAACAATCGCAATCGATTTTGGCGAATCCAAACATAATCATTGCCTCCGCCAAGGAGCCGAATTTTTCGTCGATGCCCAAACTCAAAATGTTATCGAAGAAATTCGAAAAATCACAAATGGCTGTGGACCTCATGCAGTTATCAATATCGCCCCAGCTGAAAAACCTATTGAAGATGCCTTGAAGTATGTGCGAAAAACTGGGACTATAGTATTGGTTGGATTACCAGATGATGGAAAATTTACGGTGGAGATTTATCAAGCAGTCTTGAATGGCTTGACAATCAAAGGAACTTGTTTGGGAAGCAGGGAAGATGTCGATGAAGCACTTGAATTTATGGCAAGAGGATTGGTTGATATTCCGATTGAAATGATTGGTTTATCGGAATTACCAACAATACTCGAGCGACTTGATAGGGGTGAAATTAATGGTCGTGTTGTTTTGGACGTTTATAAATAAAAGTTTTAATCTTTATAACAAACAAATACATTTAAATTGAAAAATTGTTTAGAAATTGAAAATTTTGAAATATTACAATGAACCATCATCGAGCACTTCTAATGCTAAGGAGTTATTTACATTTGATGGACCGCTACCTTCTTGCGACAATTCTAACTCTTCATAGTACTTTGAGTATCCAGATTCACCCTCCAATACATCATGCAATTTGGCCACCAACTCTTCAAACTTTGGCCTTGTTTCCAAGTTTTCTTCCCAACAACGGCACATCATTTCATACATTTCATTTGTGGCCAATTCTGGACGGCTCATTCTCTCACCACTTCGTAAAAATCTGAGAATCTGTTTAGTTTCGATTCCCGCATATGGGTCTTGTCCCAAGCTGAACACTTCAAACATGAGTACACCAAAAGCCCAGACATCGGATTTTTCGGAGAACAGTTTTTCCACGATTGCTTCGATGCTCAACCATCTTATTGGGAATTTCTTTACCAGAGTTCTTCCTTTTATGTCCGTGTTATTGATAAAAGCAAGACCAAAGTCCGAGATTTTTGCTTGAAAATCATTGGTTAGCAAAACATTTCGTGCAGCCAAATCTCTGTGAACAATGTTCTTGGATGCGATGAATTCCATGCCCTTAGCAATTTGCCAGAGTATCGACAATATGGTTCCAAATGGAATCTCTTTTCTATCTTTTAACTTTTGCATCTTTACATATCTCAGTAAATCCTCTTGAGCCAACTCGAAAACTATCGCCGGCTTGTCGTTTATGATGCGCCAGCCGAGCATGCTTATAACATTTCGATCGTACTCTAAGATTTTCATAGCTTCAATCTCTCGAAACAACTGTTCCACTTCATGGTCTCCAACATGTCTTGCATGCTTCACAGCCACCTCACAATCACGGAATTTTTGAGTTTCCATTAAACTGGATAATTTTGCCAATGGCGCCAAGCCAGATAGAAAGCCTCTGTATACAACCGAACAAACACCGGTACCTAGAGGCTTATCGTAATGGATAATTAGTTTTTCATTCTCGATAAAAAATGCGTCGGAATTTTCTTTAACTTCGATGTCATCTTCATTTGAGGTTTGGTTTTGCCTTTTGATGAAACTGAACATGAAATCGACGCGTCTGGATGTGTTCTTTTTATCTCTATAATGATAGTAGTAACAGCCTAGAGCACCTGCAACAAAAAGCAAGAATATAACAATGCCAACAAGTATCCAAAACCATGCTTCTTGCCATATAGCTGTTTTAATTCCTACATAACGGCCTTCATATTTTAATAATAAACCTAAATTCAAAATTTTTGATACTTTTTAAATTCTGTTTATTTGATCTCCAAGTTAGAGACCTATCCTAGTGAAAATAATCTGCGGAATTGAAAAAATTACAATCGACCCTCGATAAGACGTCCCTCTGATAAGAAACTACTCTAGATCCGGTCCTATGTAATTTATGTGCGAAACTCTCGATAAGATGCCACCTTGATAAGTCGCCACCTCCAATAATACGCCACCATTAACTGGTCCCAGCCCATATCTTCTCTCTCGATAAGAAGTGACCCTTGATTTTTTGTCGATTCCTATTTTTGACCATTAAAATTTTTATAAAAATGACCATTTTTTCAATAAAAAATTACGTTTCTTCACGAAAAATCGTCTAAAATGTCTATTTTTGTCTCAAAAATGCTAATTTCTAGTCATTTTTGCCAATAATGCAAAAAAACTCAATAAACCGCCACTTTCAATATCCGGAGAACGTTGAACCTCGATAGACGCCATTTCAATAAACCGCCACTTGGGGCGGTCCTCACAAGGAACCTTTTCGAAGTGTAAATTTTAAGTTGAAGTTTTTTCAAAAAACTTTTTTCTAGATGTTTTTAGTATTATATAAGAAAGGGGTGACATCTTATCTTGAGTTGACTGTATATGCTAAGTCACTGTATATGTTTTAAAAATCGGTAGAAAAATCACATATCGCATAAGAATTTTTTTGAAATATCGCAATCAAAAATTTGTGGCGAAAAAATAATCGCAATATTGCATTCGCTTATTTGCATATCTGTAGTACAGATTGATTGTCCGTAAAAATTAATCACCTGTTGATGTTTGGCCATGCGTTCCCAAATTATAGTCCAAATTGACTTCAACTGTATTAAAAGCAATAGTTTCATTTGCAAAGGTACCATTATGATAAACCTTTAATAGGTTTTGGCTATAGATATGTAAGTACCCACCAACTGGTACTTCTACATATATTATCTCGATGGTAATTTCTGCCATGCCTTTAGTACACTTAATACTTGTGGGCATATACTGGATGGATGCGTTTATGGCATAGTTACTTGACTGCACAATACCCAATCCATAATCTTCAAAATCATATTCAGTGATATTAATCGCACTTTCCCAGGCTTCATACTCAATTTGAAGTGTTCCATTTGGTGGAATGACAAAGTTGATCAAATTTCCATAAATTACAAATTTTTTCAAATATGTTGAGTTTTCTTCGGAAAATTCAAATAGTTCATAACTTTCATTATAAATAGTAGGTAAAACTTTAACTGACGAGAATCCAACATAATTTATACTTGATATGTACATAATAGGAAGTGGTGATGATTGTTTACATGAAGGGCTTACATATGGTATCAAAATAGAAGATAGACAATTGCCCGATGTATTTGCGGCAGCATTAAGAGTGAAGGTTTTTTCGAATGGAGAAGCAAAATTAACAAAATTTGTGTCGTTACAATTAGAAAATTGCGCATCTAAAATGCGAAATACATAGTAAAATGAGTTTGACACATCTATTTCGAATGAATTATATGAAGAGGTTACTGAAAAAGTTCCAGTGGAAGAATTTAGAATGGTAAATTGATCTGTGTAATAGTATGTTGCAACAATATTCGATAAGTTTCGTGAACCGAAAACGTAGATGAATGTAGAGATGATATATTGTTGAAGGGTATCACAGATGCGTCTCGTTCAGGACGCTGAAATTGGCATATTGATTTAAAATGAAAAAGCAATTTGTACGCTAATTTATACCATGTTTCGACCGTGTTTAAATTATTTGTACGCATTTGTGGCGACCCTAATCGTTTCAATACTCGATTTTATTGAAATTAAGGCAACTAATTTTGCAGTTATATGGCTCCCTATGCGAATTTTTTAATGAGGAAAAAAGCATTTGATAGCTGGAAATGTGCTATACAACTTTCCTAAACAGCATAAAAATCACGCATGCCAGCAACTAAGTCAAAAATGCCGATCTTTGTCGAAAATAAGGTAAAAAGTCAGAGTATATCGCAAAGATTCGCGATTAAATTTTTCTTATTTTATGATCTGTAAAACATTATAAGACTTTTGATCGAAAATGTGTGACCTAAGTTGAGTATCCCTTGTTAGGTTAAAATTAAATACAGTCAAACCTTGATATAGTGCCCCCAACGTAAAAAGTGACCTCGGTGGTGGAATGGTAGTAGACCGGTATTATGTCTTTTTTGGTGGGGGACCACCTCATCGGGGGTCCCCTCCCCCCCCCCCCCCCACCTTGCTGACCTATGATCACAAACTATAAGTTTCATTATTATTTGTTTCTATTTCCTTGTAAGGTAAATAAATTAAAATTTTATATATGTTCATCGAACAAACTTATAAATAAAATTAAAATTTTTCATATATATTCATTTGACGTCTGGTTTTGCCTTCTGATGAAACTGAACATGAATTCGAAGCGGCTGGGTGTATTCTTTGTACAACTATAAAGACAGCAGTAAACGCCTAGAGTAACTGCAACAAAAAGCAGTAATATAACAATGCTAACAAGTATCCAAAACCATGCTTCTTGCCATATTGGTGTTTCAATTTTAATTGTTACATAACGGCCTTCATATTGTAATAATAAACCTAAATTCAAAATTTTTACGCTTTTTAAATTCCGTTTATTTGATCCTCAAGTTACAGAGCTATCCTAGTGAAAATAATCTGCGGAAATGAAAAAATATACAGTCGACCCTCGATAAGACGTCCCTCCGATAAGAAACTACTCTAGGTCCGGTTAAGGCGAAAGCCTATGTAATTTTCTACTTCCTGGAGTCTGTGCGACACTAGAATAAAAGCTAATCACCTGTTGAGTTTAATCCAGCTATTTCCTTAGAATAATCCAAATTGACTTCAACTGTATTAAAAACGATAATTTCATTGGTAAAGATACCATTCTGATAAGTCTTTGATTGGTCTTGGCTATAAATTTGTAAATACTCACCAACTGGTACTTCTACATATACTAGTTTAATCGTTATTTCTGCTATGCCTTTATTACACTTGATACTTTTGGGTATATTTTGGGTAGATGCGTTTCTGGGATAGTTACTTGACTGTATAATTCCCAATCCATAATCTTCAAAATCATACTCCGTTATATTAATTGCGCTTTCCCAGGCTTGATATTCAATTTTGAGTGCTCCATTTGGTGGAATGACAAAGTTGATCAAATGCCCATAAATAACAAAGTTTTTCAAATATGTTGAGTTTGCTTCAGAAAATTCAAATAGTTCATAACTTTCATTATAAATGGTCGATAGAGCTTTAACTGTCGAGGGTCCAACATAATTTATACTTGATATGTACATAATAGGAAGTAAAGAATTCGACAATGAAGGGCTTACATATGGTATCAATATAGAAGATAAACAATTGCCTGATGTATTTGCCGCAGCATTAAAAATATAAGTCGTTGCAAATGGAAAAGCAAAATTGATAAAATTTGTGTCGTTGCAATTAGAAAAATGCACCTCTGTTATGCGAAACACATAGTAGAACCAGAATGACCAATCTCTTATTTGATACTCATACTCAATATTTGTAGGGTATATCGAAAAACTTCCAGTGGAAGAGTTTATAAGGAATAGTTGATCTGTGTTATAGTATGTTGCAACAATATTTGATAAGTTATGTGAGTCGTAAATAAATTCAGAGAAATTCAAAGTGTTGCCTGGGACATTATTGGCTATCCATAATTGAAGTGTGCCAGAATTTGATATTAGACTAAATACATCTCTATAACCTCTTAATTCATCCGGTACAATCAAGATGGGTAGCTCAGTGTTCATTGAAAGTTCATTCGGATCTATCTAAAAAGGTTTCATAATGAAATTCATTTAAAATCGCTTAAATCAGTGTCAGGGAAATTTTTTCATGTGTTAGAAATGCGCGCAAACGATTCTCCTCCCCTACACATGTGTTCGTAGTGTATTAAAAGTCTGACCACAACTTCAAAAGCTTATAACTATTACAAGGTAACGAGTTTTCCGATGCTTTTTTATTTTTTCGGCAAAAAGTTAAGGAAAAACGAAATGATCGGCGTTTTTAAGATTCGGTTTTTGTGCTTTTTTTAGGTCGGTTTTTGTGCTTGTGGGAGCAAAAAAGCCGACCTATTGACAATTCAAATTTTTTTGAACAAAAAATTTTTTCTTTAAAAATTTCATTTTTGAGTCTTTGTAATCCACAAAAATTCAATTTTTTGAATTTTTTCAAACAAATTGAATATGTCAAAAAACACCATATTGCCTGAGTATTTTGCAAAAAATTGAATTAAAAAATATTTTTCCTATTAAAAAATATTGCAATTTAAAATCGTATGAAATTATTGATACACGCTGTATTATACGTACACGTTTGATGAGGCGTGTATGCGCACTAATAAAAGTTATCATAATTACAAACTTTTTCATCTTCTTTATCCTTACCTTCTCATTCAAGTTGAAATTATATAATAATTGTAATTGAAACCAGCAAAAATTCCCATTTGTTGGATAATAGCTGCAATTAGCTTCACTGTCAGTAGTATTCAAAGTTATGCATAGTTCATTTTCTTGAATGACAAATCGATTTATATTGCCACCATATTCCATTTCATTTATATTTATTATCTCAGCTGAAGAAGAATCAATTATCGGAAAATTATTTTTGCAGTTCGTCATTATTAACCGAGAATTGCATAACTGAAAATCTTGATCATAATATACACCGATAACATCATTCGGATGAGCGTAACTAATATTTATATGCCATGTGCAATTAACACAAGGTACATTTAAGCAATTTACATAATGATTGTAATAATCTATAGGTAAAGACAATGAACTATTTTTAGCATTTAAATAAAGTTCTGATTGCCCACATCCACAATCATTAACACTTATGTAGTCAAAGATGATGATACTTCTATAATTTTGATAAAAGTTATCATAATTACAAACACTTCCGAATTGGCTTGAATTAAAAGATATACAAAGTGATGTTTCTTGAGTGGCCATATCAATTTGATAAATATTATTTTCATTTGAAGAATTATAGTTGAAAATCATACCCCCTTGGCAATTTGTTATCAGTAAACTATAATTCGCACAATTATTAACAGGGCAATAGTTTAGAATATCGCTAGTAATTTGTATTACGTCAAAAGGTTTATCATAAACAACATGAATTTCCCAGTTACAGTTAATGCATTTAGAATTGGAACAATTGGAAGTATTGTTTGAAGTAACTAGTGATATTTCTACTTGATTTTGTGTGCTATTCATATAATACACATTTGATCCATTAGTGCCGTTCGAAGAACAGAAACAATTCTGAGTTGTGGAAATATCTTCATACCAGGCTACTCCATGATAGTTCTGCGAAAATACTCTAACCAATACAAAAGCAAAAACATATGTAAAAGATAAATAAGACATTTCAAAAATTCACTGTCGAAAAAATTAAAGACAACACTTAGTTTGGTATTGATTTTTCCGGCTGTATGTAAAGACTTTAGATTTTTTATTTTTTATCTAAATCATTGTCATAAGAAATAAAACCGAAAATACTTCACTTAAGGTGCTTATTTTATAGCCAGGAAAGTCAAAAAAGGTGTGGGTAAATTTTCTTTGACTTCATGATTTAATCCTCGTTTTAAAATGTTTTTATCATATTTTTTATTGTATATTTCACATCATAAGAAAAAATCGGATCACAGATTTTCGAAACGGGCTTCCCGAAACGATGGTCGAAAAACATGAGAAAATTGCACAAGTTTCTTTTTTATACACTATGTAAAAAACGATTGCAAAACATTTAAGATACAAAAATGGAGATATATAAAAATATCGAGTACTAACCATTCGGCTACGTAACTTTTTTTACATTTTGGTAAAACTTGCTCTCCTTTAATATTCTATATCAATAAAATTTTCAACGTTTTATAAATTTTTTCAATTTAAAATGTTTTTACTCTAAAAGTATTCCTCCACTGGTTATGAACCTTGTTTGCTCATGACATCAGACTAATGTCATGATTTTGTAAAATATACATGGAATGTTAACTTTTTTCTTTTCTGCTTCATTTTTTGGAAAATAAAAGGGGTTTATCTTCTTTGAACCTTTAAATAATCTTCTTTGTCAAGTAAAGAAGATAAATACTCTTTTATGGAGACAGCAAGTGCTTTAAGCCAGATTTGTTTTAAATGTCTGGACTGGGTTTATTGGCATATGTAAAGGGAAAAAAACAAAGAGCAAAACCTTTCCCAAATCCAACTCAAATGGGTGAGGTCGACTTTTAGACTCAAGAAACTCAAATCTTTCCTTTCATTCCTAAACGGCAGTTGCTGCATTAGAGGGGGGGAGGAATCGCTCTCAAACCTGAAAAAATCAAAAAATTTTCCTAATGGCCCCCTTATGTTTTGGCCAGCCGAAGGCCGTCCAAAAATTTCACAAGGATCCCCTTTACGATTTTTGTAAATTTGTTCAAATATCATTTTTTTAATAAAATTTACCTATTTTTAACGTTTTTATCAATTTTGTCTTTAAAAATCCAATTTTTCTCTTGAAAAACCTTTTTTGGAGAATGCCCCTCAAGCCTTAAGGCTAGTGCCACCATTTAACGAACCCCTTTTCATTGTTATTGATGCTTTATGCCACGGTACAAAAACCGTTTTTATCCCAAATCTTTCATAAAAATCGAAAAAATATGCGATTTTTTGTTGTAACATGGTTTTCAGCCATGCTCTTTCGAATGGAAAAGGTTTCCATTCATGAAACAATTGGGAACATGTCGAATTCCGAAAAATTGGGGTGCGGATATATTTTTGCATACACTGTAGAAGGTTATTTCTTATAATATTCTTATGAAATTTTGCGTTGATATGTCCACGTGATGTCGATTTTAAATGTGGAAATACAAAGTTATGCGCTTTTTTATGAAAATTTCAGCGAAAAATCGGGTAAAACGCATAAAAATCGATGTTTGATCCCCTAAATAATTTTCCTGGGAAAATGATGTTCTAGAAAGTTGTTTCTTGTAAAAAAATTTAGCGTTGAAATGACTTCGTGATATCGATTTTTAATATGATGATTTCTTCGGAAGTTGCGCATTTTTGATCTGGGATACGAAGGATACATAGTACGTCGAGTACCATATGGAATGTCGACTTATGGCAAAGTGGCGCTATATGCACGCTTACGGTCCCTGGTTCGATCCCCGAAAGTCGAAATTTCTATTTTTGCGAATCAACAAAATTGGTTCAAGTAAACTTTCCCTAAAAATACAGAAAATTTTTTTCCTATCATTACTTTTTTCCTAAAAACAGCAAAAACATTCCCCCATCTTATTCTATGGTGTTTTCTTGGACGATATATTGATTTCTTGCTGAGATATGAATCATCAAATAAAATTGTTTATCGAAATCGCGCCATTTTGCCATGTAGTCGACATTTCATATGGAACAACATAATATCTGTGAAAGTAGATTTATATCTCTACATAATGATACGATTTCTCTCCCTCTCTCTTCGGATACTATACATGGATAACATTTGGACCTTAAGAATATCAAGAGATCCCCAAAACACGAGGAGGATTAGTATAAAGTGAGCATTTCGTACTTTTTAGAGAAGTGTTTCTGTTTCTTGTCCTATGGATTAAAATCTTAATCTAGCCTAGAAAAGATTTATATACACTCTTTAAGACTCAATGATAAAATTCGGTAACAACGGCCATTGTTAAATGTCTCGTTTTAGATGAAATGAAAGTTTTAGTTGATTTGATCTAAACAATCGAGCTCATCAAACTGGGTGAGGTTTGATACGGCAACACTATTTTTTATCCCTTTCAATGACGTAATTTCAGCCACAGGATGGGGGGAGGAGCATTTTTTGAAAATTTTCGATTTTTTCATGAAATTTAAAAAAATCGTAATTGGGACCATTATGCATTACGAAATTTTCCGGCCCACTGAGCCGGAAGGGGGTGCCTCCCAAAGATCTTCTCCAATCGTAATTATCCACTGATCCCTTTAAAGGAGTGTCGTTCAATAGCACAATATTAAACTATGCTTTCAAATAAGATATATTATGAATGTCAACAAGATACAATCTTTTATTTGCAACTAATGAAACAGACAGGGTTAATATTCAATATATGTAATATAAAACCATTACATCATTTTGAAGGTATGAGCGAACCAGGTTTGGAACAGGGGGAAGGGGCCATTTTAATAAAAAATACATTTAAATTGAAAAATTTGAAATATTACAATGAATCATCATCGAGCACTTCTAATGCTATGGGGTTATTTACAATTGATAGACCGATATTTTCTTGCGACAATTCTAACTCTTCATAGTACTTTGAGTATCCAGATTCACCCTCCAATACATCATGCAATTTGGCCACCAACTCTTCAAACTTTGGCCTTGTTTCCAAGTTTTCTTCCCAACAACGGCACATCATTTCATACATTTCATTTGTGGCCAATTCTGGACGGCTCATTCTCTCACCATTTCGTAAAAACCTAAGAATCTGCCTATTTTCGATTCCCGCATACGGTTCTTGTCCCAAGCTGAACACTTCAAACATGAGTACACCAAACGCCCACACATCGGATTTTTCGGAGAACAGTTTTTCCACGATTGCTTCGATGCTCAACCATCTTATTGGGAATTTCTTTACATGAGTCGTTTCTTTTATGCCCGTGTTATTGATAACAGCTAGACCAAAGTCCGAGATTTTTGCTTGAAAATCATTGGTTAGCAAAACATTTCGTGCAGCCAAATCTCTGTGAACAATGTTCTTGGATGCGATGAATTCCATACCCTTAGCAATTTGCCAGAGTATCGACAATATGGTATCAAATGGAATTTCTTTTCTATCTGTTAACTTTTGCATCTTTACATATCTCAGTAAATCCTCTTGAGCCAACTCAAAGACAATTGCCGGTTTGTCGTTTATGATGCGCCAGCCGAGCATGCTTATAACATTTCGATCGTATTCCAAGATTTTCATAGCTTCAATCTCTTGAAACAACTGCTCCACTTCATGGTCCCCAACATGTCTGGCATGCTTCACAGCCACCTCGCAATCACGGAATTTTTGAGTTTCCATTAAACTGGATAATTTTGCCAATGGTGCCAAGCCAGATAGAAAGCCTCTGTATACAGCCGAACAAACACCGGTACCTAGAGGCTTATCGTAATGGACAATTAGTTTTTCATTCTCGATAAAAAGTGCGTCGGAATTTTCTTTAACTTCGATGTCATCTTCATTTGGGGTTTGGTTTTGCCTTTTGATGAAACTGAACATGAAATCGACGCGCCTGGATGTGTTCTTTTTATCTCTATAATGATAGCAGTAACAGCCTAGAGCAACCGCAACAAAAAGCAAGAATATAACAATGCCAAAAAGTATCCAAAACCATACTTCTTGCCATATAGGTGTTTTAAGTTTTACATAGCGGCCTTCATATTTTAATAATAAACCTAAATTAAAGTTTTTGATACTTTTTAAATTCCGTTTATTCGATCATCAAGTTAGCGACCTTTCCTTGGTAAAAAAATTTTTTCTAAAATTTCTTGAAAATTGTTTGGTTTTAATAAGAAGATCGCACGAAGTGTGAGGTCCAGATTTCTCCAGTTTCTTCGCCTTATTTCCCGCAAACCCGTTTCAAAAATCGCAGAGCTATGGTAAGTTTTTTGAAATAGTCCATTTTTTGGAATTTGCGAAAAAATATTCTATTTCTTTATAGAAACAACGTATTTGCTTAAATCGTTCAGAAAAACGTTTAACAGTATTAAATCTATTAAATGCTAGCAAAAAAACCACGTAAGAATTGAAAAAAATATGATTTTTTGAAAAAATGCACTTTTTGATACCCACCTATAAGTCTAGGTCGAAAGGCACGAAAAAAGCCATTTCGCTAAAAAATCTTTATGGATTCTGGTTCCCCAACACAAAATCTACGATTCTGTAACAAAACTCAAAAATGGTTGGTGTACAGTTTTTTTTGTTTATCCACAGGGACAGGGTCCTTAAGACACGTGACGGTCCCTAGACATTCCTTGATTCTGTCTTCTTAGCTTTTGAGTCTTATAGGCCTTTTGTGTACTAACGTTCTAACCTTATCTCTAATAAACTGTATCCCAAGTTCTAACCCTCCTTGCTCAACCATAATTGCACCGTACGCAGTAGCCAGGGAAGCAATAGTGACGAGTGTGGGAACAGGCAGGGGCCTATTTTAATTTTTCAAGGAAATCAGATATTGAATAAGCAAGGAAGCATCTTCCCTTTCAAAATTTCGGATAATTTTCTTCCTGGCATCTGTGCAACACTAGAATAAAAGCTAATCACCTGTTGAGTTTAATTCAGCCATTTCCTGAATATAAACCAAATTTACTTCAGCTGAATTAAAAACGATAGTTTCATTTGTAAAGGTACCATTCTGATAAGTCTTTGATTGGTTTTGGCTATAAATTTGTAAATACCCACCAATTGGTACTTCTACATATACTAGTTGAATGGTGATTTCTGCTATGCCTTTATTACACTTGATACTTTTGGGTATATTTTGTGTAGACGCGTTTCTGGGATAGTTACTTGACTGTATAATTCCCAATCCATAATCTTCAAAAACATACATCGTGATATTCTTAATTGCACTTTCCCAGGCTTGATATTCAATTTTGAGTGCTCCATTTGGTGGAATGATAAAATTGATCAAATTCCCATAAATAACAAAGTTTTCCAAATATGTTGAGTTTTCTTCAGAAAATTCAAATAGTTCATAGCTTTCATTATAAATGGTCGATAGAGCTTTGACTGTCGAGGATCCAACATAATTTATACTTGATATGTACATAATAGGAAGTGGTGGTGGTGGATCGCATGAAGGGCTTACATGTGGCATCAAAATAGAAGATAGACAATTGCCCGATGTATTTGCGGAAGCACTAAAAATGAAGGTTTTTTCAAATAGAGAAGCAAAATTAACAAAATTTGTGTCGTTGCAATTAGAAAATTGTGCATCTAAAATTCGAAACACATAGTAAAATGAGTCTGGAAAGTCTATTATCTGATTATATGAAGGGAATATCGAAAAACTTCCAGTGGAAGAATTTAGAAGAGTAAATTGATCCGTGTAATAGTATGTTGCAACAATATTTGATAAGTTTTGTGAATCGAAAACGTAGATGGTTTCAGAGATATTGTCTGGAACATTATTGCCAATCCATAATTGAAGTGTGCCAAAATTTGAAGTTAGACTAAATCCAGGTTCGCTTTTTTTACATTTTGATTCATCCGGTACAACCAAAATGGGTAGCTCATTTTCCTTTGAAAGCTCCTTAAAAGAAATTTAAGTATTCAGAAATTTTACCTATTATAAATAGGAGACCGAGCGCCTTCGGAGCTCAGCCTTCAGTATCGCTTTCGAGCGATACTCCGAACCACATGAATCTTTCATTAAGACATAAAAAATGATCAAGTATGCAAACTTTAGGATGCAAAAAATCTGGGATTTTTGAAAGATTCAGCTGTAACTTTCTTTCTATCCAGAAACATATCATAGTGAAACGGCATCAAATGTTTTCCTTTAAAAAATAGGCTGAAAAAGCTAACAAATGTACATTACCGGAAAAAAGTCTTGATTGCCTATGAAAAAACTTGTATTTTTTAAAATTTTAATCATTTTTATTGCAAATTTTGCTTATTTATTACTTCTAGTTGACATATATTGCCTTTTTATAGTTAAAAAAATGCCAGGAAAGTATAAATCAGAGGAATTAAGAAAACTTATTGTCGAGGCTAAGCAAAGAGGGGAAATGGACAAAGATATTGCCGAAAGATACCATTGTGGTACGGCGACTGTAAACCGGATTTGGAGGCTGTGGAAAGAGACTCATGCGGTAAAGCCCAGGAAAAAATCAGGAAGACCAAGAAAAACCACATCCGGACAAGCTCGACTCTTGGTGCGACAAGTGAAGAAAGACCCTTTTATGACAGCAGTAGACGTTCATATGCCCAAGATCATCTCGGTATTGTTATGGCAGACAGGACGGCCAGAAATACTCTAATACGAGTAGGATTGAGAGGAAGAAGACCAGCCAAAAAGCCGTTTATTTCAAAAAAGAATCGCGTGGCCCAGGTGAAGTTTGCCAAAAACCACGAAAACTGGACGGTGAGACAATGAGCCCGTATTTTGTTTTCTGATATGACTAAGAATAATATGTTTGGCTCAGACGGTATAAGGTTTGTGCGGCGGCCTGTGGGAAAGCGCTTTTACTCCAAATACACAAAGCCAACTGTAAAGCATAGCGCGAGCGTCATGCCTTGGGATATGTGTTTTGTTCTGAGGATTTACCTTCTTTTAAGGATGCTTTCATAACGGTGTGGGTCCATTGGTAAATGTTGGAGATGTGGCTCAGCAGCTTGGAGAGAAACCATGAATAAAGAAGTGTACAGAGAGATTTTAAGGAAGAACCTGTTGCCCTATTGGGAAAAAACCGGGCCCTATTCGACGAATTCCAGCAAGACAACGATCCCAAGCATACGTCAAAGCTTGTGGAGCGTTGGTTCCGGTACCCCAGAGTCAACATACCGGTAATGAAGTGGCCAAGTCAGATCCCAGACCTCAACCCGATCGAGCATCTTTGGGAGATACTGAAGCGCCGCATCAGTGGGAGGAAGTTCAGCAACAAAAACGAGCTTTTCCGGGCGTTACAAAAAGAATGGAACCGCATCCCGGTAGACACCAACAAAGGACTTGTGGAGTCCATGCCGCGAAGAATGAAGGCTGTGATCAAGGCGAAAGGCTACCCGACTAAATATTAAATGTTATTATTTTTGTTGTTGTTCTGGAGTTTTATCTTATTGTTTTTTGGCATAAATAAATGAAATAAATCACTAGTGATAGGAATATGGAATAATTTTATTCGCGACGTTTCTTTGTATAAAACTTCTTCAGGCTTATGTCTGTATTTAATAGACCAAGATATCACTATCGCTAGCGATATCTTGGTCTACCAATACCTTGTTATCTTACTGCAATTTAAAATCGTATGGATGCACGTACACGAATGGTAACATTTTAACATGTACATGTAGGACATGTACACGATAGAATGTGCTATGTACTTCACGTAGACGTTCAAATTTTGCCATTCGTATACGTGTAATAACATAGACGCGCATGTACACGAAAACTTTTTGACAGGCTGACCCTATCCCTCAACAATGGTATTGGATGTAGCTTGGATGATGCAGATAATCATTTGACGATTAACATTTACATCTTCTGTATCTTTACCTGTGTAGCAATAGCAATATTATTATTATAATTTAATTGTAATTGAAACCAGCAAAAATTCTCATTTGTTGGATAATAGCTGCAATTAGCTTCATTGCCAGTAGTATTCAAAGTTATGCATAGTTCATTTTCTTGAATGGCAAAATAATAATTGTTATATAATCTAGTATATTCCATTTCATTTCTATTTATTATCTCAGTTGAAGAAGAATCAATTATCGGGACATTATTCTTGCAGTTTGTCATTATTAACTGAGAATTGCACAACTGAAAGTCTTGGCCATATCCTATATGGATAAAATCATTCAGATAAGCGTAACTAATATTTATATGCCATGTGAGATTAACACAAGGTACATTTAAACAAATTGTATCATTTTTCGAATAATCTATAGGGAGATACAATGAACTATTGGTAGCATTTATATAAAGTTCGTTTGATTGCCAATATGATCTACAATCATTAACACTTATGTAGTTAAAGTTGATTATATAATTATAATCAAACATGTAATCATAATTACAAACACTTTCGAATTGGCTTGAATTAAAATATATGCAAAGTGACGTTTCTTGAGTGGCCATATCAATATATTGAATATTATTAACATTTAAAGAATTATAGATGAAAATCATATCCACTTGGCAATTTGTTATCGTTAAACTATAATTCGCGCAATTATTATAAAAGCAATAGATTAGATTTCCGGTGTTAGTAATTCTTATTACATCAAAAGGTTGATCATAATCAACATGAATTTCCCAGTTACAGTTAATGCATTTAGAATTGGAACAATCGAAGGTACCGTTTCGAGTAACTGGTTTTATGGCCACTTGTTTTTGTATGCTATTCATAGAATACACATTTGATCCATTAATACTATTCAAAGAGCAAAAACAATTCTGAGTTGTGGAAGTATATTCATACCGTGCTACTCCATGATAGTTCTGCGAAAATAATCTAACCAATACAGAAGCAAAAACATAGAGAAATGTAAAAGACAAATAAGACATTTCAAAAATTCACTGTCGAAAAAATTAACAACACTTTGTTTGATATTGATTTTGTCGGCTGTTATGTAGCGACTTTACCTTATTGTATTTTTTTAATCTAAATCATTGTTATAAGAAATAAGACCCAAAATATTTCACTTAAGGTGCTTATTTTATAGACAGGAAAGTAAGAAAAGGTGTGGGTAAATTTTCTTTAACGTCATGATTTTAATCCTCGTTTTAAAATGTTTTATCATGATTTTTATTGTCTATTTCACATCATAAGTAAAAAAATCGAATCACTAATTTTTTCCCCATGGGTGACCAAGAGTTTTTCCGATTTTGAAAATTTTTGAAAAAATATCCATTTTTTCAAATTTTTCAATAAAATGGCGTTTTATTCACCAAAAATAGTCAAAAATATGTATTTTGATATAAAAGTCGTTTTTTGCCCAAAAATACGATCTTGTCAAAAAAGCTATTTTAGTCTTTTTTTCAAAAAATTGACTTTTTTTACAAAGTAGTTGCCACACAAAAATTCATTTTTTGTCAATTTTGCCCCCCCCCCAATGAGATTTTACAATTTTTGCCAAAAATGCGATTTTTTTGTGTGAAATTAAAATCTAAATTTTTAATCAAATTTTCAATGTTGGACAATTTTGGTGGAAAATCATAATGGGGGACCTAGTGCCGTTCCTAGGATTTTTTCTTGGGAAGGTTACAAGATCACGATTTGTTATTTTGATAAAAAATATAAGGGTGTACCCTTTGGATTTTTCAAAACATTTTGAGTTGGTGGCCAAATTGCATGATGTATTAGAGAGTGAATCTGGGTACTCAAAGTACTATGAAGAGTTAGAATTGTTGCAAGAGCAAGAAAGTAGCGGCCCATCAAATGTAAATAACTCCGTAGCTTTAGAAGTGCTCGATGATAATTCATTGTAATATTTCATGTCAATGAAAGTTTCAAGGTTTTAAACGATTTTCAATTTAAATGTATTTTTATAAAAATGGCTCCTTCCTCCAGTTCATTATTTGAGAATAAAAGATTGTATCTTGTTGACATTCATAACAGCTTATTTGAAAGCACTGGTTTAATATTGTGCTCTTTGAACGGCAATCCTTTAAAAGGATCATTGGCAAAATTAGGAGCGGGGAAGATCTTTAGGAGGATCCGCCTTCCGGCCCAATGGAACATTTCGTAATACGTAATGGTCCCCCTGATGATTTTTTTTCAAAAATTTCATGAAAAAATCGAAAATTTTCAACAAAATGCTCCCATCCTGCGACTGAAATTATGTTACTGAAAGGGATAAAAAACCGTGTTGCTGTATCAAGCCTCGTCCAGTTTGAGAAGTTGTTTAGATCAAATCAACTAAAAACTATCATTTCATCTAAAACGAGACATTTAACAATGGTCATTGATACCTAATTTTATCATTGAATTAAAGAGTGTCTTTTCTAGGCAGATTAAGGTTTTAATCCATAGGACAAGAAACAGAAACACTTCTCTAAAATGTACGAAATGCTCACTTTATACTAATCCACCTCTTGTTTTTGAGATTTTTTACATTACTAAAGTCCAAAAGTTACCCATGTATAGTTTCCGAAGAGAGAAAATTAGCCAAAACATGGCCTATGAATCTCGGAAACATCATTTGTTTCAATAATAAATTAATATTGAAAATCAGGCAATAAAAGTAAAGAAAATTTTTCTGAAAAATACGTAATTTCAAAATGCTCTCCTCTGCAAAGTTAGCAGACTTTTGAGAAATTTTTTTCGCAACAATTAAGAGAAAATCTACATCACCAATTCAATCGGAAATTTATGAAATATTTGAAATAAGAGTTCTACAAATCTATGAAACACTTGAAATAAAATTTTTTGTAAACCTAGGAGACCACTCGAATAATTTTTTTATAGATTTTCGAGTTTCCTCCAATTTTTGCAATAAAAACTGTCGGGAATTATGACCCTTCAAGTTGAATATCCACTGCGCTCTTATCGGAGTTGTTTAAATTCAAGTATTCTTTGGGGATGAACCAGTTGCTTAGATTAAACAAATCCATGAAAACTTTGTACCTATCACTAAAATAGCCGATGTTTAGTAGATTTATTAAAATTAAAACCTACCCAACAGTTGTCATCAAATACCAATAACCAGAACTTTTACCAGTTCCTTGTTTATTTCCAATCATCCGTTGTACCAACAAAACATGAGAATCTAAAATAAAAATTTTTCACTTCAAAAATTATATCTTTTTTTAATAAAAGAGATTGTTGCACCAAAATCCAACTTATCCTTAAATAATAAACGTGCTAATTCTGTCTGTTTGTGTGTCTGTGCTATCTCCGTCACCTTAAGTCCATTCCGTCACGGCCTGTACCAATCGAAAGGGCTCGAGGAGAGAAGAAAAATGACACCAAAATCATGGGGGTACCCTTTAAGAAAAAATATTTATCCCTTTTTGGCCTTTAACATGTCTTATAAAGCAATTTTATGAAACGATTTGAAAGCTCACATGCCGAGTGATGAAGACGTTTGCTTCATAGAAATTCTCTCTCAGGCTCGATTCCAACAGAAAAGAAAAATTTTGGCTTATGGCAAAAATATTTAAAATAGGTTTAAAAATTTTTAAATTTAAAAAGTGGGTGAAAAATAAAAAATTTTAAGGAAATTATTTTTTTTTGTTGGAATGAGGCGGTTCCAATTCCATCCTTGGCTAATCCACTTTTTTTTAAACATACATCGCCATTTTTGTAGTAATGAATCCATGTCCATGAGATATTTGAGGATAAGATAGGCTTGAGAAAATTTCACTTGATTTCGGTTAAAATTGATCATTAATGCTCCTCGAATTGCATCATAGTTTAAATGCTGTTCTTCTAAATGAAATAATTTTTGTTGTGGTTGCAACCAGACTGGTTCTTTGATGCCGATTCTCCTGCAGGAAGGGACGCCTTTTGTTATCTTTAGCGAGTTGGCATAGACTCAAAATTTCTTACTTTTATTAGCATTTCCATTTATAGGCTCAGAAGTGATAAAATCAAAATTTTGCTAAAAAATTTTATGCTAAAAATAAATTTTCTCGGTAATATGCCTACCCTGATCTTTTCGAAAGCTTCAAAATTTCTTTGTTTTTCTAGATCGTTTAAACTTGGTTTCTAAAAATTGCAAAGAAAATTCCAACATACTTCTTAAAGTAGAATATCCAGATCTTTATGATTGTGGGGAGAGAGGGGCAAAAATTTGTGCTGGAAATTTATTACCAGAAAAATATATAAAATAGGCAAAAATGGTTCAATTTTGACTAAAAACAGTTTCTCCTTAACACCTCAACTAGCCCACGGGCTAGCTAGTCTGTTCTTTCGACTAGCTATGGAACTCTCTCTCTCTCTAGAGGGTAGCCCCCCTCCTCACCACCATTTTAGATATTCTACATCTTCAAATACCTCCATATCCTTTTTTATATCGGCTAAATATCGATCGATTCCATTAAGATATTCTATCCAAAATCCTTTATGGCAATTTTCTTTATAAATATTTTCAAGCCATATCTAAAACCAGATATACAGGGTGGCGCAAAAATTGATTTTTTGGGAACTGGAAATTTGTCTAAAAACGGCCTCTCTAGGGGTAATTTATGGGAGGCATCGTATGTATGCATATCTGAGCAGAAGGGGTTGGAACTACTGCACTTTAAGGTAGTCATAGGATCGCCAGTTGAAGAAGAAAAATGCCAAATTTTTCATAAAAAGTGATGTTCTACAAAAGTTGTTTGCCGTGGTCTCAGGAATTCAGCGAGCTATCTCTCAGTCCCACCGGATTTAAATCGACCGAGATATGGTCTTAAATATGTTAAAAATGTGCTTTTTCCCCGTATTTTTTCGTTTTAAGACCATATCTTGGTCAATTTAAATCCGGCTGAGCTGAGAGATAGCTATTTGAATTCGTGAGATCACGGCGAACAACTTTATAGAATATCACTTATGAAAAAAATTTAAAATTCTGGCATTTTTCTAACTTCGACTTACGATCCTTTAAGTGACTATC
>JAQGBS010000431.1:0-21995 GCA_034698545.1 Acrobeloides obliquus
ATAAAATTACCCCTAGAAAAGTCATTTTTGCAAAAATTCAAAAAAAATTTTTTGCAAAAAATTGCTCGAAAAATCGCCGTAGCCTTTATTTTCGCTGAGAAAATTGAATTTTTTTACCTATGTATTATTTAGGTTCTAAAAATTCACAATAACATATAGTCACTAAAATTGAAATATCTCGACAATGGAAAGGAGTCCGGATCTAAGATTTTTTTAATTTAGAGGAACGATGGATCTAAATAACAAAATTAAAATTTCCGAAGATTCTTTGAAAAAAATCTATAAAAATTACTTTGAAATTTTCAAAATTACAATGGAGTGTGTTATTTCGGACTCTGTCTACAACTTACCAAAAACCGTATTAAAAAATAATTTATTCCAGTAAATTTATCGAAATTACACGAGAAATCTATGAATTGTTGAAAAGGAGTAGATAATTGTCTCGATGGTGCATTGACAGTGTATTAAACTTTGAACCAGAATGTCTCGGGTTCAATCACTCATTGCATCGATATTCATTTTGCCATCAAAATGGACCAGATTTTTCATACCGCTATATCTCAAAAACCATAAATTATTTTTTGATACGATTAATCTTAATTTTTTGATACGGTTAAATCGGGGTCATGAAATTGCAAAAATTGACCATTTTCGGGATCAAAATCACCAGGACATGATGTTGGGATCCTGTAGAGGGGTAATGGGGAGGTACAATTTTATTAACAACTACGGCTAATGACTTATAACAATACAATGCACGGTTATGTAATAACACACTAGATATGTTAATCCCTTTTGTGAGGTACCATTAATGAGGAATTGACCATAGTTTAGTCTCGTCAGTGATCTATTATTGATCACACGACATATATCAGGTATACAAGTTAATCGATAACGCTAATCTTAACTTGTTTTCTACAAGTTTACAAACTTTTTTTAATGAGCGGTGATTTCAACGCGAAATTTTATGGAAAACAAAATTATAATGTTAACCCTGCAAAAAAACCCCGAGTACAAAAATTAGCCAATTTGGAATACTTGTGTAACAATTCAATTAGGGGTCATTCGAGTATTACGTAATCCAAGAAGGGGTCTGAAAAAAGATTACGAGGGAGGGAGAAGGGTCGTCATGAGATTACGTAATCTAGGGGGAAATTTTTTATAAACAAAATTTCCAAATTTTATAAGATTTTTTCCTTTCTTTGAGCGAAAAGATCCCGTAAAAGAAGATCCTGTTTGATAAAATTTTGAACCAAACGAAAAGGATTAAATATTTAAAAAATTTTTTAAAGTAAAGTATATCATTGAAAAAAATTTTAGGACTCTAAGAAAAGAGTTCAAGGGATATTTAAAAAAATTTTGTAACAAGATTCTAAACAAAGAAACAACGACAATCGTCTTTATTTTAACTTTTCAAACAAAATAATATATGATTGTATTTTTGGTTATTTTGATACCATTTATTGTTTAATAAAATTTGTTAAATTATTGTTTTTGTATTTCTTCGGTTGGTCAGGGCATAAAGGTGGGTTAGATCATAGAAGAATAGGGGGTGGTAGCTTATCACTCTAATACAGCCGCATGAGGTCCGAAAAATGAAAACGTACCGCATACGGTTCATTTTCATTGTCGAGACCGTCTGGGTCAAAGTCTGATACACTGCCAATGCACCATCGATACAACTATCTACTCCTTTTCAACATACATAGATTTCTCGTGTAATTTCGATAATTTACTGCGATAAATTATTTATTGATACGGTTTTTGGTATGCAAATTTATGTATTTTGAAATTTGCATTAATGATTTGAACATTCAATTATGCGTTAAAAAATTCGTTTTTTAGCTGCCTCGTTTTCTCGATACTCTAAAAGCTGAACACGAATCAATAAATCTTCGATTGGCGAAAGCTCGTCAGATCGATACTTCTATTGGTCAAATCGAGGTTCAAATTCATGATTTACTTTATAATTATGCTGCCTATGAATTGGATGCAACCGCTTACTTCGATGCCATCTCGAACATCTACAATGATAATAAATAGGTATTTAGTTAAAATTTGTAGTTCTTGTTAGTTTTTTATGTTGAGAATGAAAGCGTTATAAGTTCTTAATTGTATTAGTTAAATTATTGTTTTTATTAAAGCGATCTGCCTGATTTATTCAAATTACAACGCGCGCTATTTCAATTGTACTTCATTTAATTATTATTATTGTTGTTATTGTTATTACTACGAATTCTACGCTCCCTTCACGCTTGCTGTTTAATTATTATTTCGGAATAAAAGGATTTTACAATCTAAACCTTTATCGCAATCCAATAGTCTCATAGATAGATCTTAAAATTTTCTTAAATTTATTACTAAAGTTCAAATAAAATTTGTGATAATTTTCATTATGTATTGAATTGTTCAACACCAGGTGATAGCCAGGGAAGAACTCTAGCAAGTTCCCCCCCCCCTTCCCCATTAGAGGCAAAGACAAGAGTTTCCGTTAATTTTTTGAAACAAATTTGAATTTTTAGGGGGGTAACCCCCTAATTAAAAAAATTTTTTGTTAAAAAATAATATCGCCATCGTGTTCCCCATAGTTGAAAATCCCCGAGTACAAAAAATTAGCGGATTTGAAGACATTTTTGAAATTCGATTATTTTTCAATTTTTAGGGGGTAACTCCGAAAATTTTCTGTCTTGGAATAATTACGGGTCAAGGAAGCATTTTCAACATTTTCCAATGCGTGCAATAGACTCCTCGGTAGAGTGAAAAAAGTAAGCATGAAAAACCAAGAACGTGAAAAAAGTACAGGGTGGCCCATAAAAAAGTGGCTTTTTGCGATTTTTGGGACCTAGTTCATACGGTTTTTCTTCATAACATAAATTTTTTCACAAAAAGTGATATTCTACAAAGATGTTTGTCGTGATCTCAGGAACAACATTGTAGAACATCACTTCTTATGAGAAAATTTCTGTCATGAAGAAAATCCTTATGAACAGGGATCCAACAAATCACAAAAAAGCCACTTTTTATTGGGCCACCCTGTAATAGTGCCCTTTTTTCTTTATAATTAACCCCTTTTTCGCCACTGATGCATATATGCATCGCAACAAAAATGCGATAGAAAAAATTTATTTTTATAATATAAAGGGATGAATGATGGCTTAAACGAAACGGTGGGTCACGTTAATAAATAATAGTCAAAGTTTTCGATAGAAAAATATTAAATCTTTTCTAAAAATATAATCAAAAGTTCGTTGAACAGTAATTTTTAGGTCGAAAATAAGCCAAACTTGAATGATTTTTAAAAAATTCATAGAATGAGTTGATCAAAAAGTTTTTTATAAAGATTATTAGTTTAATGCACGAAGAATATTTTAAAAATAAAATTTAAAACTCACCAATATCATCTAACCGTTGTATTTGAGCTTCAATGACTGATGCATATATGCATCAGTGGCAACGAACCGGTAAAATGCTTCAAAATTGCCTGGACCCACTTCTCACAAGAAACTGAAGCGTTGTGTGCTTGACAGTGTTCGATACGATGGGAAAAATCACTTGATCCAGGTTTTATCGAATAGATTACTTCAAAGTAGTCTAATTCAGAAGCTTGAAACTAGAATTTAGTGTGTTATGTGCCCTAAACAAACACAGACTTTTTTGATTCCGAGATAAAAATTTCGCGTGACAAAAGTTAGCGTGACAAACCTAATCCGTGACAAAAGTTATAGTGCCCTAGTTCTTTAGTTTATTATTAGTTGCTACAAAACCCATTCTTTGAATTTACCAAACTATTGAATTTTTAGACGCAGGATTAAATTTACTACACAAAATTCACAGATTAGGGTTGATAAGTAATTATTTAGCCTTGTGTACATAATTTCCTTCCATTTATAATAAGAGCTTTGCGACGCAGTTTTTTCAGCACTATGGACATATAAGGAAATTTTTATGCCTTTTTCACATTTTCTCTCGGGTTTTCGCTGTAACAAATTTTCAATTACGTTTTTTATTGTGAAAATACCACTGGTTATAAAAAAGTAATTCAAACTAGCCAGAAAAACCGCCCTAACGGATTGTTTTTAAGAAGAGATTCTCGAAAAATTTAACTTTTTGGAGATCCGCGGCACATGAAAAACTGAGCTCGGAATATGAAATATGGGCGCAAAAAACACATTGGTGCATTTGAGGTGGTGAGCAACCTTAAAAAATGCCCATTTTAGCATTCTATAAAAGTTGAATTGAGCATGCCTGAGGCTATACAAATATTTTCAGCATGACTCTTGATGGCTAAATCCAATTTCTATAATCTTGGTGCCATTGGAAAACTGAAAACGCGAGCTACAACTTTTATATTGGGTGTGTGGGGTCATGTAATAGAAAAAGTGTTTAAAAATTAGATTTTTTGCAAAAACTCGGGTCCCCCGTGTTTTTGCGAGGGGTCAAAAGTTCAAAGAAATGGCTCTATCCAAAAACTTTGTTCTTTCAGCATGACTCTTGATTGCTCCGGTTTGTTCTAAAAATTACCTACAATACCCCTACTTTGTTTTATGCTTGATCCCGGAATTCCCGAAGTGTGAAAATGCTTCCTTGACTCTGATTCAGGGAAATACATGTGTGTATTGAAGCGAAAATCGACAAATTTTGAAATTTCTCCCTCAAAATCACATTTCTGGGGTAATTTCATGCGCGCATTCCCGAATCTAAAAAATACTCGATGTTAAAATTGAAAAATGTTACAAATAAAAATGTTACAAAAAAAATATTTACCATTTTTTATACGAGAAAGTACTATAATAAATGTACATTTTGGCCTGCAACATCAATGTTTTTTTATTTAGTCGTTCTCGCATCCCCTCGAACGAATTTCTATGCGGTTTTTTTAAATCAAGCTGAACAATGTTCGAATAAATATTAATAAAAATTTGTTTTATTTAGTCATAAAGAAACTTTCATTATGTATGTAATGACGTTAAAAAACTTGCTTCGAATCCTTTTTTATATATCATGTCTTATGTTGCCTAAAATTGATTCTAATACAGCCAAACTATTCATTACAGATGATACATTGAAAAAATTTCTAATCTCGTCGATCTTACCAATATGTAAGGTTTTTTCAGCTTTAGTCTCAAAAAAAGAATATCACGAAACGACAGCGAAATTTTCGTTGTAGTTTTTTCAAACTTATTTAAATTAGTAAAAATTTTATTTGAGTAGAAAAAATATTTTTCTGACAAAGAACCTATATCAAAATGAATTGTGTTAAAGAGCACCAAAAAATGCATTGAAAACATGAAAAATTTTTCCCTGTGAGACGCTTCTGTGGGCCTAAAACCAAATGTGTTATTTTTTGGTCTGAAAGATAGCCTCATTCTTTTTATGGTTAAAAGCTTTTCGATAATTTTTCCTGCATCTGTTAGAGCGTGAAAAGATACAAATTATGATATATTAACGTTGACCTCAAACCAGCCCCACAGAGGTGTCTCACGGGGGAAAAATTTTTCACATTTTTTGATGTATTTTTTGGTGCTCTTGAACATAAAATTCATTTTGACATATGTATTGACCTGACAGTTGGAGATGGTTCCTTGTGAGTATATTTATTTGAGTAGACAAAATTATTTTTTGAGTAAAATTCATCCCAAAATATTTTCACTAGTCAAAGAGCCCCACTAGACGTTTTTCACTAGTCGAAAAGTCTCACTAGTCTTTTCTATTAGTCAAAAAGCACCACTAGGCGATTCTCATTAAGCAAATGGGGCTTTAACTATTGAAATTAGTCTAGTGAGGCTTTTTGTCTAGTGAAAATTGACTAGTGGGGCTTTTTGACTAGAAAAAATATTTTAGGATGAATTTTATTTTTTATTGCTAATAAATGAGGATGATTCCTCGTTAGAAATTTTTGCTCTAAAATTGAAAATTATAGATGAGAGCAACTGCACAACCGGTAAGACATTTTATTGGGAATCAATCAATGGGACAGATGCACCATATGCATATTTCCTTTTTAATGATTTTGCATACAAAGTTTCTTATCAAAGAACTTGTGATATTTGCATATGCACTGAAGAAAATAACTGCTATCGAGCGATGGATAATAACAACTTTCTAGTCTTATTTTTACCCCATTGTTTAGGTATGAAAAAGGTCTTTTTTGTTTTTTAATAAAAAAATAGTTTATAGAGTGGCTAATAAAAAAATCACACTTTTGGGATTTTTCAAGCAATCAAAAATTTTTTCAAAATAACCCTATGGAGTTTTTCTATGCGAGAAATCGATTACGTTCAATGAAAAATCTTCAAAACGCTTACCTATCCCCAGATTAGCAACAAAAAAATGTTTACGATTTTTTAAAGTTTTTTGATAATTCTGAATCAAGGAAGCATTTTCAAGATTTTTCAACGCGATAAAACGATTTCTCACATAGAAAAACCTTCATGGATTATTTTGAAAAAAATTTTTCAGAGAAAATTTGCTCGAAAAAGTGCGGTTTTTATTAGCCACTCTGTAAATAAGATAGCGAGAATATATTTCTAGCCAAAAAATATCATCCTAAATAATTTTAGGCGAAGAATGTCACATGTATGGAGTAGTGTATTCATATCCAGTAATAGAACTGGGAACATTTATAGATGACTCGAACAAAACTTATACCGGACCATCGCCACTTTTGACAAATCTAGGACCTCAATCAGGATATTTAAAAGCTGTATCTGTTAGTTGTGAAGGTTGTGCGGTAAGAAATTTTATTCACAAAATTCTTGTTAATATTAACCATAGCAAATCGTTTTGTAAAAAAAGTTCCTCTCACTCAAATCATGTTGGCCGAATGGTTAGGACTCCAGGATTGATATTAAACGGGTCAGGTCCGAATTCCGCTTGTGTCCAATTGTTTTTAACTTTTTTTATCCTTTTTATATTTTTTTTTAAAAGACGGCATCTTTTTCACTCACCGAGACAATAAAATGACACCAAAATTATTGAATTTGAACAGTGTTTTGGGTTATTGAAACGAAAACCCTGATTCATACGAATCAGGGCTTTAGTTTCAATAACCTAAAACATTGTTCAAATTCAATCATTTTAGCGTCATTTTATTCATCTCGGCGAACTAAAAAAATCCATCTCTAACAAAAAATGCAGAGGATCACAGAATCGAAGACTAAAATTTGTTAGTTTTTAGGCATCACCAATCACGTATAGGAAAATAAACCTGCTATACCATACCTATAAACCCATTATATCATTACCTATTTAGATATTAAAAAATCAAATGCATTGTGAGCAAGAGGTTTCAATTAAAGGAAAATCTGCACCATTAAATCCGTGTTATGCGATATCCGACGGAGATTGGTTATTATCTTATCTATATTTCATTCCTACACCATTATTAATTCTTTATGTTTTTGTGCTATATGTAAGTAGTTGTTCATTGTCCTTTAGTTTATCATAAAAACAACAAATGTTTACTTATGGTTAAAAAACCGGAATTTTGCGAGCTTTGAACATTTTTTTCAAAATTCTTCAACGTTTTAAATTTTTTACTAAAATTACTCTGTATGAGTTATACGAGAAATCGATTGAAAAATCTTAAACACTTTTCGTTTTATCCGAATTGGAGTTGATCCTAAAAAGTTGATTTGTTGACCCCCTACCACCACAGGGCTCACAACTCTCAGGAGTGATATTTCAAAAAATTTTCTCTCAATTTCGTGATCAGGGACTAATATCCTATCGATTTTATAACAAAAAAATTCCCTAACCCTTGACCCGCGATCCCCTGGACCAATGGGTGATTTTTACAGAGAAGGTGTCTTAAAGCGCACGTGGAAACAGACTATAGCTTTTAAGAAAATTTTTAGTATTTCGGGTTGACATGGCCTTTATATATGTTCATTTTGGTGAAAATTTAAAAAATTGAAATTTTTTTTAAAAAGTCACTCAAAATTGTAAAATACACATTTTTTATTCACTTTTCAGATATTTTACACCTCACCTTCGTTTAATACCATTGTTATTTATAAACTTATGATACTAAAAGGAATCAGCGATATAGCATATTTTATATGTCAAATATTACATCAATTAGCATATTTACATCATTTTGAAGGCTACTGGTATACGGTAATATATGAAAAAATCTATATGTTCCACATGATCGAGTTGCTAAAGCGCTAGGCAAAACACATAGTGCGCGGGTTCAAACCTGCCCCCTAAAGTCATTTTTTGAAATTTTGTTGTCAAAAGTTATGAAAATTTTTGTATATCCATAATGTTATGGATGAACATGATGGCGCTATTATTTTTCCACGAAAACTTTTGGAAAAGCTGAAAAAATTGCATCTTAACAATTTTTTCGATTTTTTTTCGTGTTCCCGCATAAAAATATGGATATGCAAAAATTCATGACTTTTGACAACAAAATTTTTAAAAATGACTTTATGGGGTGGAATTGAACCCTATCCTATGAGTTAATGCCTAGCGCGTTAGCCACTCGGTCATTGTATAAACTTCCAAATCCCATTATATGGTACTCGTTTTGAAGCTCTCGGCAAGATGGTGACATTCTTTTATTTTTTACCCTTGCTTCTTGGTTTTTGGTACATCGATTCGCAAATAACTTCTTTTTCTTTCCTTCACAAACGACTTCTTTTTCTTTCTGATTAACAAAGCGGTTTATTGATACGATAAATGATTTTAAAAAGAAATAAAATTTAATAAATGCGATGAATCCGAGCGCGTTCGGGGTTGCCGCTTTCAAAAATGTTTGGTACAAATAATTTTTAGATAATGTTTTCAGCAAACAATCTATTTGGTATTTTAATGGACTGGTCATCGCTGTTATTAGCACTAAATCGATGGGACATACTTGGAGGATTATCATTATTTCCGTTATTAGATAGAGCTAAACTTTTTAAGGTAAAGTTCGCTATTTGAAACAAATTATATTCGAATATATAGATCGCCACTATTATCGTCATAGTAATATATATTGCCCAAAATATTCTATTTCTGATTCCGGGATTTAGAGCATTTTTAATCGTTCCCTTTTCTTTTTGCAGTTTTTCCGAAATCAAACTTGTTTATGAGGCTCATGTTTCTATTTATGTTCAAGTTCTTGTTTACGAAGAGGAGATTATATTAGGCATATGTTTTGTACTTTATGCCTGGTGTATGATTAATATATTCTATCAGGTATTTTTCTTAGCTCATTTCGATTTTAAATTCAAATTTGTTTTCAAGCTATACTCAAAGACTCAGCAATCGAGTAAAAAAGAAGTTTTATTGTTTCTACAAGCTCTTATTCCATGTTTGCTTCTAATATTGGTTAATGTTTATTTGTATTTCAGCAAAGGATGGTCTATTATCGCAGCGAAAGAGTTTTATCAAGTTGAATGTGTACACTACCCAGTTGTGTACTTATGTTTGAATAAGTAAGTCGAGTGTATTCCAAGGAACTCAGATATGAGTAACAGGAACAGTTATAAAGAATTTATCCCATCACATATTAAGGGGAGGGTGTAACTAGCAGGCGTTATGTACTGAGTTCCACAAATTATTTTATTTGCCATAAATTGAGATGTGGCACCACATAGCAGTCAGAGAAATCACCCATCTAATTTTTTTTAACCTCCTCTCATATGATTGGGGTTACCTCCGCCAGTTAAGGGTACCACCTTAAGTCAAAAATTGAAAATTCCTTCGGATTTGTGTTCCCATTTGCTAAAACCTCCTAATGCAAAAAGTTAGTCGATTTAGCGACATTTTTGAAAATTCGAATTTTTACTTATTTGAGGGTACCCAATCTGGTTTGTGTACCCAATTAGGTAAAAACTTGAAAATTCCTTTGAAATCGTGTTCCCCATAGCCAAAATCCTCTATTATGAAAAATTGGAGCACTTCAGTGCAAAATAACCGAGTTCTGAAAACTTTATTTTTTGTAACAAGAAAAATAGAGAGTTACAGTCAACTCTTGATTTAGTGACACCTCAGGGAGAGGCCACTAAATCGAATCGGAGGAAGGGTGTCACTAAATCGGTTTGTGGTCACATCGTGAAAAAAATTTTTCAACAATCTTTGCGAAAATGACTTTTTTATGGTTAAAAATAAGCGAAAATTCCACGCATTCCGAAGCATAAAAACGTACTCCTGGTCTGGTTTCAGGTTAGGGTTGATGGGATCGGGATTTTTCTTTCGGGGTCGGGGTTTTAATTTCGTGATCCCGAAATCCCGAAAATCGGGATTTTTTCTTCGGGATCCCGATTTTTCGGGATTGGGATTTTTTAATATTTTTTGCTATAGAAATTGAAATTTTCAAAAAATTTATTATTAAACCAAATTTCTTAATTGCAAAATAAATATCTTGCAGATAATACATTTTACTTTTCAAAAAATATTAATTTTTTAAATTTTTACTTACCTTAGAACAATATTTTAACTATTTTTTATTAAAAAGCTCAATTTTCATTAAAAATTTTTGGTACTCTTAAAGAAGAGAGGGACACAAAATAGCGAAAAATTTTTTCAAAATATGTTTTTCTGAAAATGATTCCTATAGGGGTAATTTTATGAGGACATTGCGCGCATTCTCGACGCGTGAAAATGTTTTCCTGACCCTGATCCAGGGAAGGGGGTGAATGCCGTAGCCAGGAATTTGGGGGGGGGATTAATTTTGGGTCAACCCCAAAATCATAAGTGTCCCCTTATGTTTTTTCGAAATTTTGTAAAAATGCTCCCCTTTATCTATTTTCCATTGGATAAATGTTATTATTATGGGCATTATTTGTGCTGAAGACGCGAAATTTTTAGCTGAAAACATCGATATTGCTAAATATTGGCTTTTATAAAAAATCAGAACTGCAGGCGCAACAAAAATTTTTAATATGCTATTCTTAAGCTGAAAATGCTCAGAAAATGACATTTTGAATATTTTTTAAAAAAAATTCCAAAATTGAAATTTTGGACATTTTTAGAGAAAAATTTGGTCATTTTGATGAAAAATCATAGTGGGGAACCATTAGGATTTTTTTCAAATTTCAAAATTTTTGGAAAATATCCCGAAAATCGAGCGGGATCAAGTCCGGGATTCTCGATTTCGGGACCGGGATCGGAATTGCACCGGGATTGTATTATCAAAAAAGTGAATTCTTGACCCCTTATTCGATTTTTCTCGCTGAAAATCTGACGTTATTCTCGAGTGGAATTACTCAGGCAACTTAAATAAAATAGCAATAGTTGACAGTTCATTTTCAAGAAACCAGGCTCTCAAACAGTGGAAAAAAATCAAGAGTCAAAAATCGATATTTTCTTATTAGTTTCCACAGGGTTGAGTCGTACCACCCCGAGTGATATATTTTTGGAAAGCCTCTTCAAGACAAATATTTGACCCGCTGGGAGGTCGGCATTAAATTTTTGAAAAAAGTTAATTAAAAAATTTTTTAATCAACTTAGAAAAAATTTTAAGGGAGCCTGTAACACTGTTAGGACATCAATCAACCAAATCGAATGTTTTAATCACAGGTTGGCCCAAAAGACACTTTTGCGATTTTTTGAGAAAATTTTTGCGATAAATTTTTCCAAAATGAACCTAAGGGGTTTTCCAGTGTGAGGAATTGATTGACAAATCTTGATAATGCTTCTCGGAATATGAATCATCAAAAAAACCCTCAAAAAGTCCAGTTTATTACGAATTCAATGTAAGAGACGCGTTATCAAAATTTTTTCAATGCTCGCAATCGATTTCTCGCATATGAAAACTCTCATAAAGTCATTTTGAAAGAATATTAAATAATATTTTTTCGAGAAAATTTGCTAGAAAAATCACAAAATGCCCTTTTTGAGCCACTCTGCATTTCCTTATAAATATTAATAAGAAATAAATTTAGGACTCTAAGAAAAGAATTCAAGGGATATTTAAACAAATTATATAACAAGACCGTAAACAAAGGAACAACAACAACATCGACAATCGTCTTTTCGACAAATGTTCAAGCAAGATAATGTATACTGTATTTTGATTATTTTGATCCCATTTATTGTTTGATAAATTTTTGCTAAATTATTGTTTTTGCATTTCTTCGGTCGGCCAGGGCATAAGGGAGGGTGAGATCATAGAAGAATAGGGAGTGGTAGCCTTCCACTCTGATAAAGACGCACGAGGTGGAAACGTACCGCATGCATAAGCGGTGAAAAGCGTCGCTTCAGGTTCATTGTTGATTATGATTTTTCACCAAAAATGACCAAAATTTCTTTTTTTTAACCAAAAATTTCAATTTGTTCAATAAAAACGTCCATTTTAACAAAAATTGTAATTTTCTGAGCTTTTTCAGCTTAAAAACAAGCATTTCTCAAAAAAATTTTTGCCTGTGGCGCTGTTTTTTTCTTATATGTATAAGGATTTTAACAACAAACAAATTCGCGCGCGGAGCGCGTCGACCAAAAAAAGATCGTTCAACGTACCGCATCCTCTCTGAACCGACCACTTTCCTTAAATTTCTATGGGTGAGATAGAAGATTAAGATGATGAGATCGGGACTGAGACCATTGAATTCGATTTTCGACCCCGAGGGACTCCCATTCAAAACACCGATTCCTTCCCTGAATCAGGGTCAAGGAAGCGTTTTCACAATTCGAGAGTGCGCGCAATCAGTTCCCCGTTTAGAAAGCCCTAAGAATCGACAGTTTTCTCATAAAAATTCGAAAAGGTTTGATTTTCGCTTCAATACGCCGATTCTTCTCCTGAATCAGGGTCAAGGAAGCATTTTTAAGGTTCGGGAGTGCGCGCAATCGATTCCCCGCATAAAATTACCGTTAAGGGGTCACTTGTTAAAAAAATTTTTGACATTTTTAGTTCGGCATTTTTATTCCTGTTAAGTGCGCCCCCCAGGCGTAGTAGCTCCAAAATTTCAATACTCGATTCGGGGATGCGCGCAATCGATTTCCCGCATGAAATTACCCCCAGAAATATAATTTTGAGGGAGAAATTTCAAAATTTTTCGATTTCCGCTTCAATACACACATCTATTTCCCTGAATCAGAATCAAGGAAGCATTTTCACACTTTGTGAATTCCGGGATAAAGCATAAAATAAAGTAGGGGTATTGTAGATAATGTTTAGGGCAAACCGGAGAAGTACGTCGGAACAAAGTTTTTGGATAGAGCCATTTCTTTGAACTTTTGACCGCTCGCAAAAACCCGGGGGACCCGTTACATGACCCCACACACCCATTATAAAAGTTGTAGCTCGCGTTTTCAGTTTTCCAATGGCACCAAGATTATGGAAATTGGATTCAGCCATCAAGAGTCATGCTGAAAAAACTATTTGTAAAAACCTCAGGCATGCTCAACTTTTATAGAAGCTAAAATGGGCATTTTTTGAGGTTGCACACCACCTCAAATGCACCAATGTGTTTTTTGCGCCCATATTTCATATTCCGAGCTCAGTTTTTCTAGTGCCGCGGATCTCCAAAAAGTTAGATTTCTCGAGACATCTCCTCTTAAAAACAATCCGTTAGGGCGGTTTATCAACCCTAATTTGTGAATTTTGTGTAGTAAATTTAATCCTGAGTCTAAAAATTCAATAGGTAAATTCAAAGAATTGGTTTTGTAGTAACTAATAATCAATTAAAGAACTTGGCTTTAACGAAATTTTCAACATTGCGATAAACTCTTAGGGCAAACATGCTTATGCAATTAGTATTAACATCATCATATGTTCATAGTGCTGAAAAAACTGCGTCGCAAAGCTTTTGTTATAAATGCAAGAAAATTTTGTACACAAGGCTAAATAATTACTTAGCAACCCTAATTTGTAAATTTTGTGTGGTGAATTACCGGTTCGCGGCCACTGATGCATATATGCATCAGTCATTGAAGCTCAAATACAACGGTTAGATGATATTGGCGAATTTTAAATTTTATTTTTAAAATATTCTTCATGCATTAAATTAATAATCTGTAGAAAAACTTTTTGATCAACTAATTCTATGAATTTTTTAAAAATCATTCAAGGTTTGGCTTATTTTCGACCTAAAAATTACTGTTCAACGAACTTTTGATTATATTTTTATTGGGCTCCCCTTCAAAAAAATTTTCAACTGGAGGGAGTTCATTATTTAAAAGTTTTGTCACGTTTGTGTTTTCAGGCGAGCATAATGCGTTTAATTCAATTACTTGTTAACTATTATCATCGTATGCATATCCTACTACATTAAACGTGTAATGTCTGTGTGTGTCGGATGATCTCGGGAATGAGTCATTTAAACTGCAGATGCTAAAACAAAAGTGCAGGGAACGATGAGAGAAGACGATCGACTCCACTTTAATGGGGCTCCCCTTCTAAAAATTTTCAACTGGAGGGAATTCATTATTTAAAATTTTTGTCATGTTTTGTGTTTTCAGTAATGTGACTAATCGCTCGGAGGGAGAATCGCTTGGGAGTCTTCACACTCATCTCTTCTGCTCCTCTCCGAGTACACGACATCGGCGGACCAAAGTGTGCAAAAAATAGGGACACCCCCAAATTCGGTTGAAAAATGTTTCTTACGCTGCTAATCACTCATTACAAAAGGTTTCATCCAAAAATTCGAAATTTTCGATTTTTTAACCCCTTGGTCCCCCAAGGGGCCTCTCGGGGGACCAGGGAGTTGAAAATCGAAAGTTTCAAAGTTTCTAATTTTTGAATGAAACTTTTTTATCGTGTTTCCTATGTCCAAAAACGGTGAATAATTGAAAAGAAAATTATTCCGGACTCCAAAAACTTCGATTTTTTGGCCATGATGGTTTTTAGGTAAAAAAGCATTTTAGTCTATTTCTATTTTCTTTCGAGCCAAAATTAAAAACGATGTCACTTTTCTATAGTAAATTGGGGTCGGGAAATCGATTGCCGATGTTATTTTCCGATTTGAAATTATCCTGTGTGTTTATTACAAAAAAAGGCTAGAAGTCACTAGAAACGATACTTCAAAGGCTAATAACATAGAAAATAAATTTCAAACGAATAAATGAAAAGTCATTCTTGATGAAAAACCATAATCTCAACAATGAAAACTTACCGTATGTCGGAAGCGGAGCTTCTCACCGCATGCGATACGTTTCTATTTTTCGGACTTCATGCGGGCTGTATCAAGGTGGGAAGCTATCACCCCCTATTCTTCTATGATCTCACCCACCCTTATGCCCTGGCCGACCAAAGAAATGCAAAAACAATAATTTAAAAAATTTATCAAACAATAAATGGGATCAAAATAATCAAAAATACAGTTATACATTATTTTGCTTGAAATTTTGTCAAAAAGACGATTGTCGATGTTGTTCCTTTGTTTAGGATCTTGTTATATAATTGTATTAAATATCTCTTGAATTCTTTTCTTAGAGCCCTAAATTTATTTCTTATTAATATTTTCGTCAAATTAAATGACGCTCAAGCTGTTTAACACTAGGTTCGAACTTTCGAGATATCGTCGTTTAACTTGTTATTTCCTGTGTAACGAAATACTTTTACATAATTTAATCTATTTTTTCATGCATATTTAATATTTCGCACAACTTAGCTATTAGGAGTCGGTCCAAAAATCCTTCTGTCAATTAGCTCAAGAGCTGGCTTTAGTTTTCGTATCCTGACTGCTATGTGGTGCCACATCTCAATTGATGACAATTAAAATATTTTGCAGAGCTCAGTACATAACACGACAATTTTCGCAAAAATATTATGAGATCACTTCTATGCTAATCTCGAATTGCTATAAATCGGAATCGTTTTCCCATATAGGAACCAGGAACGAGCTCCCGCAAAGTTTTTATATCCTTTAATTGGGATAATTTTAGATTCTCTGGATATTTGTATCCAGGGTCCAAAAAAATGGGTGCTAGCACCCGCATCCAAAAGCACCCACTAGGTGCTAGCACCCAAAAGCACTCGTGGGTGCTAGCACCAATCACCCACCCATGGATGCTTTGGATGGTGTGTGCTAACACCACATTCATTTATTTATAGGTCAAAAAAGGTCGCGCAATAGCTCGTTGGATTTCTAAGATTATACTGAGCAGCTTTAATTCGCACCACTTTTGCGGAGCTCAGTACATAAATCACGCCTGCTAGTTGCTAATTATCCCCTCTCCTCAAATATGTGATGGGGGAAATTCTGTATAACTGTTTCTGTTACTCATATCTTAGTCCATTGGAATACACTCGACTTACTTATTCAAACATAAGTACACAATTGGGTAGTGTACACATTCAAATTGAAAAAACTCTCTCACTGCGATATAAGACCATCCATTGGCGAATCGAGCAATAACATTAACCAATATTAGAAGCAAACATGGAATAAGAGCCTGTAGAAACAATAAAACTTCTTTTTTACTTGATTGCACATTTTTTGAGTATTTCTTGAAAACAAATTTTAATTGAAAATCGAAATGAGCTAACAAAAATACCTTATAGAATATATTAATCATACACCAAGCATAAAGTATAAAACATATGCTTAATAAAATTTCCTCTTTGTAAACAAAAACTTGAAAATAAATAGAATAATGAGCCTCAACAACAATATCGATTTCTGAGAAACTGCAAAAAGAAAATGGAACGACTACAAATGCTCTAAATCCCGGGATCAGAAATAGAATAAAATGGGCAATAGATATTGCTATTACGATAATAGTGGCGATCTATATATTCGAATAAAATTTTTTTCAACTAGAGAATTTTACCTTAAAAAATTTAGCCCTATCTAATAACGGAAATAATGACAATCCACAAAATATGTCCCATCGATTTAGTGCTAATAAAAGCGATGACCAGTTCATTAAAATAGCAAATAGCATCATTAGTGCATACATTATCTAAAAATTATTTGTACCAAAACATTTTTTTAAAGCGGCAATCCCGAACGTGCTCGGATTCATCTCATTTATTAAATATTATTTCTTTTTTAAATCATTTATCGTATCAATAAACCGCTTTGTTAATCAGAAAGAAAAAGAAGTTGTTTGTGAAGGAAAAAAAGAAGTTATTTGCGAATCGATGTACCAAAAACCAGCAAGGGGTAAAAAAATAAAAGAATGTCATCAGCTCGAGAGCTTCAAAACGAGTACCATATCATGGGATTTTGAGAGATATACAATGACCGAGTGGCTAACGCGCTAGGCATTAACTCATAGAATGAGGGTTCGATCCCGTCCCTTAAAGTCATTTTTTAAAATTTTGTTTTCAAAAGTCATGAGTTTTTGCATATCCATATTTTTATGTAAGGAATACGAAAAAAATCGGAAAATTTGAAAGAAGCGATTTTTCGATATTTCCAGCTTTTCCAAAAGTTTTCGTGGAAAAATAATAGCGCCATCATGTTCATCATAACAATATGGATATACAAAAATTTTCATAACTTTTGACAACAAAATTTTAAAAAATGACTTTAAGGGACCCGTTCCATGTGTTTGGCCTATCGCGTTAGCTACTCAATCATGTGGAACATATAGATTTTTTTCACATATTACCATAAACCAGTAGCCTTCAAAATGATGTAAATATGCTAATTCTTGTAATATTTGACATATAAAATATGCTATATCGCTGACTCCTTGTAGTATCATAAGCTTATAAATAACAATGGTATTAAACGAAGGTGAGGTGTAAAATATCTGAAAGTGAATAAAAAATGTGTATTTTACAATTTTGAGTGACTTTTTTTTAAAAATTTCAATTTTTTAAATTTTCACCAAAATGAACATATATAAAGGAATGTCAACCCGAAATCCTAAAAAAGTCTTTTTCCACGCGCGCTTTAAGACACAGTCTCTGTAAGAATCACCCATTGGTCAAGATTTTTCAATCGATTTCTGTATAATAACTCATACAGGATAATTTTAGTAAAAAATTTAAAACGTTGAAGAATTTTGAAAAAAAACGCTCAAAATTCGGCTCTATAACTTTCGCTACGTTTCATGTTCGCTACGACAACTTTCGCCACGTTGCCAAAAAACTATAACTTTCACCACATAACTTTTGCTTCACTAACTTTCGCCACGTTCGTGTCAATATACATATTTATTGCAAATCAGGCAACTCAGTTAGTCTGAAATTAAACATATATTGACACGAAAGTGGCAAAAGTTAGCGTGGCAAGATTTGTGGCGAAAGTTATAGTGCCCAAAATTCCGGTCTTTAACCATCCTATATAAAATAAGTGAACAATTTTATGATAAGCTAAAGGACAATGAAAAACTACTTACATATAGCACAAAAACATAAAGAATTACTAATGGTGTAGGAATGTAATATAGATAAGATAATAACCATTTTTCGTCGGATATCGCATAACACGGTTTTAATGGTGCAGATGTTCCATTATAAATTGAAAATTCTTGCTCACAATGCATTTGATTTTTTAATATCTAAATAGGTAATGTTTATAATGGGTTTATAGGTATGGTATAGCAGGTTTATTTTCCTATACATTGTTTAGCTCGACGAGACGAATAAAATGACGCCAAAATGATTGAATTTAAACAATGTTTTGGGTTATTGAAACTAAAGATCTGGTTCATATCGTTTCAATAACCCAAAACATTGTTCAAATTCAATCATTTTGTGTCATTTTACTCGTCTCAGCGAGCAAAAAAGCCGCCTTTCTTTTAAAAAAATATAAAAAGGCAAAAAAGATAAAAACAATTGGACACAATTCGGACCTGACCCGTTTAAGATCAATCCTGGAGTCCTAACCATTCGGCCAACATGATTTGAGTGAGAGGAACTTTTTTTGCGGTTCGCTATGGTTAATATTAACAAGAATTTTGCGAATAAAATTTCTTACCGCACAACCTTCACAACTAATAGATATAGCTTTTAAATATCCTGATTGAGGTCCTAGATTTGTCAAATATGGCAATGGTCCAATATAAGTTTTGTTCGAATCATCTACAAATGTTCCCAGTTCTATTAGTGGATATGAAAATACTACTCCATACATGTGACATTCTTCGCCTAAAATTATTTAAGGTGATATTTTTGGATATTTTTTTGGCTATAAATATATTCTCGTTATCTTATTTACAGAGTGGCTAATAAAAAATCGCACTTTTTCGAGCAAATTTTCTTTGAAAATTTTTTCCAAAATGATCCATGAGGGTTTTCTATGCGAGAAATCATTTGCGCGCGTTGAAAAATCTTGAAAACGCTTCCTTGATTCAGAATTACCAAAAAACTTAAAAATCATAAACATTTTGTTGTTGCTAATCTGGAGATAGGTAAGCGTTTTGAAGATTTTTCATTGAACATAATTGATTTCTCGCATAAAAAAACTCATAGGGTTATTTTGAAAAAAAATTTTTTTGCTCGAAAAATCCCAAAAGTGCGATTTTTTATTAGCCACCCTGTAAACCAATTTATTATTAAAAAACAAAAAAGACCTTTTTCATACCTAAACAATGGGGTAAAAAGTAGACTAGAAAGTTGTTATTATCCATCGCTCGATAGCAGTTATTTTCTTCAGTGCATATGCAAATATCACAAGTTTTAGAATAAGAAACTTTGTATGCAGAATCATTAAAAAGTAAATACGCATATGGTACATCTGTCCCATTGATTGATTCCCAATAAAATGTCTTACCGGTTGTGCAGTTGCTCTCATCTATAATTTTCAATTTTAGAGCAAAAATTTCTAACGAGGTATCATCCTCAATTGTTAGCAAAAGAAACGACTAGTGAGACTTTTTGTCTAATCAAAATTGTCTAGTGGGGCTCTTTGACTAGTGAAAATATTTTGGGATGAATTTTACTTAAAAAATAATTTTGTCTACTTAAGAGGTGATATCTCAAAAGTTCAAACTTCCTGCGGCACTAGGCAAACTGAGCATGTAATATGAAATTTGGATGCAAAAGAAACATATTTGAGCATTTGAAATGGTGTGCAACCTTTAAAAAGGTCAATTGCGGCCCATATGAATGTTAAGCACTACAGGTGCTTTTTACACTTTAGTATTTTGAGCATATCTCTTGATGGTTAAATCCAATTTCGATGAACTTGGTGTCGTTGGATTGTTGGTGATGCGGGCTACAACTTTTATATTAGTCTATGGGGTCATTTCGTGAAAAAAGTTGTCGAAAAATTATAATTTTTGAGAAAATCCTGCTCCCCCGAGAGGTCAAAAATTCAAAGAAGTGCCTCTAGAAAAAACTTTGTTCCCACCCGCATCTCCGTTTGGCCCTAAAAGTTATCTTCAATACCCTCTTTGTTTTTTTACTTGGTCCCGGGCCAAATCTCGTAAGACGAAAAATATTTTACTGGCTCAGAAACTCAAAAACCTGATTTTAAGTTCATGTTTTGAATTTTCTAACCTGTCTAAAAAATCCTAGATAATTTTTTTCGGCCAAAATTTCTATCTGGCCGATGTATTCCAATATGGAGAACATTTCTAGTGTAGTTTTGAAAAAATCTGAGAAATTCCACGAAATGACCCCATAGACTAATATAAAATTGTAGCCCGCATCACCAGCAATCCAACGACACCAAGTTCATCGAAATTGGATTTAACCTTCAAGAGATATGCTCAAAATACTACAGTGTAAAAAGCATCTGTAATATTCCTATAATGCCCAACATTCATATAGGCCGCAATTGACCTTTTTAAAGGTTGCACACCATTTCAAATGCTCAAATATGTTTCTTTTGCATCCAAATTTCATATTACACACTCAGTTTGCCTAGTGCCGCGGCAACCCCAAAAAGTTCGAACTTTCGAGACATCGCCTCTTAAATAAATATACTCACAAGGGACCATCTTCAACTGTCAGGTCAAAACATATGTCAAAATGAATTTTATGTTAAAGAGCAACACAAAATACATAGAAAAAGGTGAAAATTTTTTCCCCGTGAGACACCTCTGTGGGCTTGGAGCCCAAAATGTGCTATTTTGGACATTTTTATGTCTGAAATTCCATTTTATGGTTAAAAGCTTTTTCGATAATACTTTTTGCTTCTGTTAAGAGGTGAAAAGATACAAATTATGATAATTTAACTTTGATCTCAAACCTTTGCCTTCAAGGACAAAAACGCTTTACAAAATGACACCATTTTCTGAGGAAAAATTGTACTTTTAGTAATCTAAATTTTTTTGCTTCTTTTAATTTGATTTTATTATGTTTTTATTTGATTTTATTGTGCTCACTTTCTGATAAATACTTTCTGATCATTTTTGGCATAAGTTGTGAAATTCTTTTTTTTCGACCCCTCCAGGTCTTTGGGCTCAAAAATCGAATTTTCACAACCTGTGCCAAAAACGATCAGAATGTGTTTTTCTGATCTAGAAACAGTTTTAAAGTCGATTTAAAGTCGAAGCGAGCAAAACAAAGTCGAATTTAGACCCCCGAAAATACGATTTTTACTCAGAAAATAGTGTCATTTTTGTAAATCGTTTTATCCATGAAGACAAAGGGTTGGATCAACGTTAATATATCATAATTTGTGTCTTTCCACGCTCTAACAGATGCAGGAAAAATTATCGAAAAGCTTTTAACCATAAAAAGAATGAAGCTATCTTTCAGACCCAAAAATAACACATTTTGGGTTTCAGACCCACAGAAGCGTCTCATGGGGAAAAATTTTTCATGTTTTTCAATGTATTTTTTGGTGCTCTTTAACATAGAATTCATTTTGACATAAGTTTTGAACTGACAGTTCCTTGTCAGAAAAATATTTTTTCTACTCAAATAAAATATTTACCCAGTTAAATAGGTTTGAAAAAACTACAACGAAAATTTCGCTGTCGTTTCGTGATATTCTTTTTTGAGACTAAGGCTGAAAAAACCTTACTTATTGGTGAGATCTTCGAGAGTGGAAATTTATTCAATGTATCATTTGTAATGAATAGTTTGGCTGTATTAGAATCAATCTTAGGCAATATAAGACATAATATATAAAAAAGGATTCGAAGCAAGTTTTTTAACGTCATTACATTCATAATGAAAGTTTCTTTATGACTAAATAAAACAAATTTTTATT
>JAQGBS010000432.1:0-21990 GCA_034698545.1 Acrobeloides obliquus
AAATAGTATTGTTATTGGACCATCCGTAGCAGGCAGCATTAGTTTTGTTCAAGAGTATGTTTTTTAAAATTTTATAAAAAAATCATAAATGGTTAGGGTCATATGGTTATTACTAAGAACCGGAGCTGAGCGCCTCTGGCGCTCACAATTTCTCCAAGAGTGACTCTGAATGAGAGTTTTGATGATATTGGTGTCGATCATAAATGGATTGGGGAATCGTAAAACCCTCTCGCTCGGCGCCTTCCCCGCTCCTGCCGCTTCTCTCGGGGTCAAAAGGAAATTTTTGCTGCTTTTGTTGTTTTTTGTCGAAAAACATGGGTGCAATTTAATTAGGGTCTTTTCTCCAAAAAAATTTTTTGAAAAACGACCTTTTAGGGGTAAAATAGTGTGAAAAATCGATTGCGCACATCCCCGTAGCATGAGAATGCTTTATTCACCTTGTTTTCGAGAAAATAGCACTATTCTCTTTGACATTTGGAATTATGCAAACGTTATCCAATTTAAAAATTGCTTTGAGTTATTGAGACATGAATCAGAATTTTCGTCTCAATATCCAAAACAACGTCGAACTTGGATAATTTCGGAATCATTTTATTCGTCTCATAGAGTTATAAAAAATGCTGTCATTGCTTTTTATGAAAATTTAACATCTTATTAAAAAATGGAATTTCCATCAAAAATCTGTATATTGAAACGAAAACTTGTTACGACGGGAATTTAAATTTTTAATTGCCTGTGCACTACCTTTAAATTTTGAGGGGGGACAGCCCTCTTTTGATCATTCATGATATTATTCATGTATTTATGACAGAAACAGATATATCGTGAATTTTTAGTTTCTTAAACGCTGGTGGTGGTAAATCTGTCAATGCATCAACTTTTCATCAGTAAATTTTTTATCATGTGGCCAAAAAACGTGTAATACAATTTAGCTACTATTTTAACGGTAATACATCAACAGTACAAGATTATTTAAACCCAACGATAATGGATAAATTCGCACATGTATTAGCTGAAGCAAAAAATCTAACCTTCCGACCTCTATGGTTAAGTGAAACAGCCACTGATTGGTGCGCATGTGCTTACAATTTAACTACTACCTTTGTGGGGGGATTTTTATGGTTGGACAAATTAGGTTTATCGGCGTCCAATGGCTTGGATATGGTACTTAGAGAGGATTTTCATGGTGGAAGTTTTGGTTTATTAAATACTACTTATGGAACAACGCCGGATTACTGGTTAACATTTTTGCATAAGAAGCTGGTGGGAAATCAAGTTTATGGAATATTTTTGGAACCTAGTGATTCAAAATTGAGATTGTATGCATCATCGAGTAGAAAGTATGTGTAAAATTAAGAAGCGGTAGTTTAGCTAGCAGAACGATAAAGGACACTGGCGGACAAAGGACACCAGGCGGGGCCTAAAGCTGGTAATTCAAGGAACGAATCCTGACCAGTCAATGTTTCATGCTCTGAAAATTTTGATTTTTTGGAAAAAATGGGAATTGTTTGACATTTTTGTTGAGAAAATTAAAAAATTTGGGTGAAAAATGGTGTAAAAAGTCCATGGTCAAAACCGGAGCCAAATCCACGTTTTATTAGGTAGGCCCAAAAAGTCCGGATGAACGATAATTCCAGGTCGGGTCCATCCCCGGTCCGGTCTCTATTAGCTACTTGGGCCTCTAGGCCCGGGGCTGCCCATCAAAAAGTCAAGCTTACTTAATGGTACTCCCTTGTGTTTTTATGCAAAAATTTGGAGGGACCTCACTCATAAGCAGCCTCCTTTCTACGGGTATGGCGAGAGAATCAAATTTTGCTTCAAATTGGAACTAAACTCGTTTTATGCCTTCAATACATTTTCTTTAAAAACCATTAGAATTTAGCAACTTTGGCTTCGTAGTTTATGGTGTAAATGTAGCCAACTATTCATTCACTCTTAATTTACCACAAATCACAAATAGCCAAATAATTGCTTATATTATAAAAGAGGGTGAACCCGGAAATCTACAATCAAAAAATTCGAGATTGAATGGAGAAGTAATAGAATGGCAACCTCATGTACCTATTGTTAATATCAAAGGAAATGCTACCACTTTGCCTATAGAAATCCCTCCATATAGCCAATTTTATATTAATGCAGGACAATTAACAAGTAAGAATTGTAGTCAACCTTGGGTCCGACAATGATAAACACTTTCCGGTGTAAAAACACTTTTATATAAGATACATCCTCGATACGATGAAAGCTTGAGTCCAGTCTGGCGTCTTATTTAGGACCAAGTTATTTAGGTTTAAACAGATTTTTGCCTTTTCGCAACTGTATACTTCAACTTACTACCCCCGATTTTGCCGAAACCGGACCCAAAAGTTTCCTCATACCCAACTTGATTATAAAATTCTTCGGAATTATCGGCCTATACATCTTTTGAACGAAATATGTGTGTTTAAAGTCCGCAGAATGTAAAGTAAGTTGAATTACTTGTTAATTTTTCCTGAAGCATTAAAGGTTTGCATATTGAAACGAAAATATTCAACATTAGAAAATTCAAAATTTATCGACCCGGTTTGGGACAAGCGATAGCTCGCTCATTGAATTTCTTATGGTCTCGAAATTTGATGAACTATCGCTCATCCCAAACGGGTCGGTAAATTTTGAATTTCCTAATGTTTGATATTTTCGTTTCAATATGCAAACCTTTATTGATTCAGGCAAAATTAATAAGTAATTCAAATTACTTTATATTCTACGACCTTTAAACGCTCACATCTCGGTCAAGAAGTCGTAAGGATCGATAATTTCAAAAAAGTCTATAATCAAGTCAGGTATGAGAAATTTTTTAAGCACGGTTTCGGCAAAATTGGAGAGGATAAAGTTGATGGTGTTTCTTGAGAGCTCTGTGAATAAAAATGAATTACTTTAGCCCAAAAATGTCCACAAAGTTGGTATACAGAATCTACTTCCTCAAACAAATGTTTAAAACTTGTTGGCAATAATACTCTTCCTTGGTTTGCGGCTAATTTTGATTGCACAACATATGGCATTAATGCAACTCTTCTGAGCATTGAAAATGCGTTTGAGAACTCTGAAATTAATGGTATGATTTTGAGCATACTCGAGATTCAAGAAAAATGCTTGACCCTAACAAATTCCAAAAAAAATCCATGGTTCTGAGCACACATGTAATAGGGAGAGGGACAGTTCCGGATGAGGTGATGAATTTGAATGACATGAATTTGAATTGTTCTCCTAAAAACACACATTTTCCAATTTTTTGATGACGCAAGATGTTTTGGACAAATTTAGACAGGTTATAAAATTTAAAAGATCAACTTAAAAACGGGTTTTTGAGCTCCGGACTAGGTTTTGTATTTTTGAGACACAAAATTTCACTCGAAATGACTCTTAAAAAATTTTCTATTCGTTAATCCTATTTTATAAATTCAATTTGGAGCCCGCTCGAACCGTTTAACACTAGTACCTGGGACCTTCAAATTTTTGAAACATCGCCTCTTAAATGTTGAAATTTAAAAAAGAAACATGGCTTCATCACACTCCGAAAATGGGGCCCGTATATCCGGTATATGCCGCCCCACCCGCTCCCTATTATGTTCTAGATAAGAGTCTGTTTTCATTATTCCGAGAACCCTTAGGTCCTGGGCGATAAAAAGTTTGGTCCCTTCCTGAGTATGGTGCTCGACTCTAAATGAAATTTTAGGGTTGATTGCTAGCACCAACTGCAATCAATATTACATAGGCTTCTATAGAAATGGAAGCAATTGGTCATGGTCGAACGGTGATCAGAGTAATTATAACAAATGGAAAACAGGTTAAAAAATTTTTAAATAATAGTAGTAAATAAAAATTGTAAAAATTTAGAATTTCCAAATAGCGACACTTCGAAAAACTGTGTATCAATTGATTCAAAAACAGGAGACTGGTCAAATGTTGATTGTGATGGAACTCAGTGTTATGTTTGCCAACAATATATTTAGGAAATAAATCTATTAAAGAGTGTTGCCCGGAAAGATTCCAAAAAATTTAATTGCCGATGACGCAGTAGCAAATTTCTTTTTCCCAAGTCCGGTTTCATATGAAATCGAGTTCCTTTTTCCCAACCCCAGTCTCAAATTTTGATAAAAAAATCAAATTTTGACAAAATCATAAAGGGACTACACCAGTGGTGAACTAGGTTGTAAAATTGGGTCTTCACCTCCGCATAGGGGGAGGGGGGTCCGAGGGGTTTCGAACCCCCTGCACGGGGTCCAAATCATAAATTTTTTACCCCTGCACGGAGGTGGATCAAAATTTTGGATTTTTTATCTCCCGCGCGGCAGTCTAATTTTTATTTATTTTTTTTTAAATTAAATTTTTTGGTTTTTTGTCTAAAAATTTGTTCAAGACTCCTGTGAGACGTCATTGTGCCGACCCCGTGCAAAGAAGGCTGTACAGGCCTCGCGAATGTGCACTGTTCAGATCCCCGCAAAATAGATCGTAGACCCCACAAAAAGAGCGAAATTTCTTACACCCTGGTTCTACACTGGGCTACAGGTATCCAAAAATTTTGGCGACATTTTTTGTTCGTAAATGTTTCACTAACAATAAAGATTTATGATATACTCTTAGTGTCATTCGACTGCTATGAATTACTACACTGCGTTGCAAAAATATGTATACACCCCGAATTTTCGAGGTTCGCCATGTTCTCGAAGCTTTCAGCAATCAAAATCTTTTCCATCCCATATAGCATGGCTGAAAATCTACGGAAAAAGACCGCGTTACTTTTCGACTTTGTGAAAAATTTTTAGAAAAAAACGGTTTTTATATACACTTCAAAATACACTTTATTTAAATAACATAAACAACAAAACAAGATCCTAATAGTCGGTAACACAACGATGGTGCTCAATAACCTGGAAAATTCGCTTCGGCATGCTCTCAATTAGTTTTTGGATAGTGGCTTTTTGGATATTGAGCCAGGCCCCAAAATGGCCTCAGTAATCTCGTTCACGGTCTTGTATTGACGATTGTTGGCGTACACTTGTCGAACAATGATCGCCCACATATTTTCTATCGTATTCGGGGGGGGGGCGCGATGGCCATGCAAATAGTTGCATATTTAAAAAAAGAAATTGTTTTTAAAAATTTGTAGTTTTTCGGCCTAAAATGACTTTCTGTTGGAAAGTTTAGGCGGGAAATCCAAAAATAGCACTCCAGAAGCCTGAAAATTTAACTCTGATTCAGGGTGATGTGGGTATATTATAAAGAAAAGTGTAAAATTCGAGGCTCGCAGGCGCTTATGAATAAAGCAGGTTATCAGGAGGCTTGCAGGAGCTTTAGGGGCGCAGAGGATCAAGTAAAATTTTTGGAAAATTTGTTTCTCTCGGAAGAATGAAAAGAGACCACTCTCATTGTACCATTGGTTACAACTCACAATTTTCCCCTGATTCATGAAATTTTTTCAGATTTCCATGTTTAGCCTAAACTTTTACCGTTCACAGATCAAATAATGTAAATAAATGTGGTACCCGTTATGTGGTAAAATCAAAACTTCATATCACAACTTGATGACGCATCCTTTTTGATAGATTTAGACCCATACGATTTTCTTTCCTTCCCTCATTGTCTGGTGTCATTTCGAAAATATTTAATTGGAGAGGCGTCTATTTGTTATACAGACGCCTTGTTTGTATAGATCACTATTTTATTGAAACTTTTTTGTGAAATCAAAATATTTTTTGGCATAAATAAATGCGATATTTTCTAATATTTTTTGTATTTTTGGTCTCTGTAGAAGTTTTGGGAGATCAATATCAACAGCAGCAAGAGCAGCCTGTGAGGGATTATAACTATTCGAGTAATTTCTATAATGATTTATCGTCTCTTAATAATCAAATAGTTCAAAATTCTACTCCTCCAACAGGAGGGAATGACCAAGGACAAGGAATTCAAGGGGTAAGTTTGAAACTGGATAAAGCCGATCGACATAGAATGGCTTCATGAACATACAATCAGCCCTTGATTTAGTGACCCCTTCACTTTGGATCACTAAATCGACTGCCACCTGCCTGCCTAGACTTAGGTCTAGATTTAGGCTTAAGCTTAAATTTAAACTTAGGCTTAAGCTTACAAGGGACATCATCCAACTGTGAAATTCAAAAATTTTCGAAACCTACCTGTGGCCGGGGAAAATATCATTGTTATGTGTTGTAATATTGTACCGGTGAAAGCCTCACAATTTTACAAAGGAAGTTGGGATCAATTTACAAAAATAGATAAATTTCGAAAATTTTGAATTTCACAGTTGGGTGATATTCCATGTTAGGCTTAGGTTTAGGCCTAGGCTCAGATTTAGGCTTAAGCTCAGGCCTAGGCTTAGGATTGAAACAGTGATTGACATGCTTTTTTCAGGACAGTTTTGGGAGCCATTCTCCAAAAAAGCCATTTTTAATAAAATTTTCAAAATTTCGTCCTATTTTTTTAATGTTTTTTCGCATTTTTTCAAAATTGTGAAAAAATTTCAAGGAATTTTACAACTTTTGCCATGATGGGGATCTAACAAAAATTTTTAAGATTTTTTGGGGTCCTTCAATTGAACCCTATTTTGTGTATGGGGCCTAAGGTTCCTTAAGTATGTCCTTATAATTCTTTGATATTTTTAGGCCTCAAATTCATCCCAACAATTTTGGGACCCTGGTCATTGGCAAAACTTTTTAAACAACTCTCATTATGCTTCTGAAAACCAAAATGTCTCCCAGCCAGATCCCATATCACCACCCAAAAGCCATGATCGATACAACCGTGATAAAGGTCCAAAACATATTCCTCCACCACTATCACAATCGAATCAAGATTCTGATGAAATTCCGAGTTATCCATCGAATTTTAAACAAAGAGATGATGAAAACAAGGACGTGAATGACGCAAAGAAAAAAGAGGAAGATCGGGAGGAAGAATCTCGAAGATTGGCTCGTACGTTTTTGATTTAACGAGTTTTTAGATAATTTATGCAAATTTTAGTCGGCCTAGGGCTTGGACTTGGTATTCCTGCAACGCTGTTGATCTTAATTTGCACATTTTGCTTCTATTGTCGCTACAAACGAAAACATGAAGAATCTATTGAAGGGGTTTATAACCCGCGTAATCCTATTATTCCAACAACTGCTAAATACTCGAATTCGTATTCAGCGACTTGGGGAACACCGGCTATTATACAGTAGGTTGAAGATAGAGAAAAATGGAAGTGTTACTCAAAAACTGCAAAAATTACAAAATAGCCCTTCAATTCAAAAATTTTTGAAAAAAAGGGATTCCAACAAATTTTTTGGCATTTAGCTGATGTTATTGGGAGAACAATAGCACTCAAACATGTCTTCGGTAGTATAATGAGTATCCGCGCCTGTCACGTGCGAGACCTTCGCCCGTCTTCGTCTGGCCGGGTTTGATTCCCGTCCGGGGAAAAAGTTTTTGCCCGAAAGAATTCTTTTTAAAATAGGAGAAGAAAAATTTTTCAAAAAACCCTCATGGTTATGATTAAAAAAGCGAAAGATAACCTCTTTTAGTGACGATTTATGGGCGATGGAACGGGACCATGTCGTAATAGAATATGAGAAAAAATTAGGCACGGGTGCTTTTTGCACCGTTTATCAAGGTATCAATAAAATTTCTGCTCAAAAATTGATTTTTTAAACTCTAGGAAGGATAATTGGCTGTGCCCCGATTAGGAAAATTTACTATAATCTTATTGCTGTCAATCATTTTGTCAATTGTGATGTTGCCGTAAAAATGCTGCCAACTTTTGCCGATGATATTGCTAGATCAGATTTCAATCAAGTGAGAAATTTGGGAGCAATATGAGTTGGGGGGGGGGCCAAGACACGGGGTCGGAAAAAATTTTTTTGAAATTTTTTATTTTTTTCTAAAAAATACATGTACCCCCTAAATCGGGTGTGGAGAGCACAAATACGGGGTCCTTTCGACGATTTGGAGCTTTTTTCGACCCTAAAAATGCACCTTTTTTTATCACAGTATGCTGTAATAGTTGTGAAGCCACAACACGAAAGTGCATTTTTAGGGTCGAAAGAAGCTCCAAATCGTCGAAAGGACCCCGTATTTGTGCTCCCCGCACCCGGTTTAGGGGGTACATGTATTTTTTAGAAAAAAATAAAAAATTTTTTTCGACCCCGTGTCTTGGCCCCCCCAACTCATATTGCTCCAAACTTTTTTCTTCAAAATTCTGAGTTCGTGATTTCCCGAAAAAACAACCTATAAAAGTAAAGCAAAAACCGCTAGATAATTCTCAAGAAAATACTTTTCAACGTTATTTTGCATTAATTTTTGATCAAGAATGATGTTCAACTGTACAACCTATTATGTAAAATAAAATAAAGTGAAAAAATCGACTTAATCCATGAGTTAATCTTAAACATAAAAGGCTGTGTCGGAAGCTGTAGGCTGATAAAGCCTTTTTATTTTTTTTTGTTTAAAGTCTAGGTTAAATAGCTTTTCTTGGTTTTACATGGCTTTATTTTTTTAATATTAAAAAATTATATGGATCATAGGAGGGTCGGATAATTTCGGCACACCCTATAAAAAATCGCGGCGCTTCGCGACGTTTTTTAGTCGCCAAAATTTGGGACCCCCGCATTTTTTCGAAATTTGCCCCTTTACCTAAGATTCCTAAATCTGACCTCGAGGAATTGTTGGATTATTTAATTTTTTTTATTGGACAAAATAATAATATTTTGTTAAAATTAAAGATTATTATTTAAATATACATTTATTTTAAGATTTACAAACCAGAGGTTAACGGTGACGTGTACAGGCACGTCACACCTAGCACATGTGTCCAAGTGTGACGTGCCGGCATATGTGCCCATGGGCACATCACATGTTGGCACATGTGCCACACTGACACATTCGACGGCACATGTGCCCAGCACGATCCGGGCACATGTGACGTACGTGACGTGCCGGCACACGTCACCGTTAACCTCTGTTACAAACACAGTAATGACAAAATGATAGTTTATTTACAAATAACTAATATATTAATAAGGTCATAGACCCGTACAAAAGAAAACTTCAATCATATAAATTTTAGATTCAAGTTTTTGTTTTTAATTTTTGGGCATAAAATTTTTTATACAGGGTCGCCAAAAATGGCATTTTTTTCGATTTTTCTGGCTAATTTTTTTAATTTTTTTCCAAAAATGACTCTATGATGAGAGGGTCCTATGCGAGGAGTCGATTACGCGCATTGAAAAAATCCTGAAAACGCTTCTCTTACTCTTAATCAGCACAAAAAACATAAAAAAATCCTGTTTTTTGAGAATTAGGGTAGGGAAGAGTTTTAAAAATTTTTCAACGCGCACAATTAACTCCTCGTATAAGAAAACCCACCATAGGTTTTTAGAAAAAATTTAAAAAATGTTTTTCTCGAAAATTTGCTCGAAAAATCACAAAAGTGCCATTTTTGGGACATTCTGTATATTAATACTTTCTTTTAATTCATAAATAAACATCATTATTATTTTCTTTCTTTGACGAAAAACTATAATAGGAGGGATGATAGCGGGTGTTCATGATTGCCAAGGAGGTTTCTTCGTGTAGATTTTGGATGAAATTTTTGAACGTTTTTCTATAGACTGAAGACATTAGGGGGTAGATAATAAAGCAGACATTGCAGTTAATTAAGGATAACAGATCTAGAATTTCGCCCAGACTGGTATAAATGAATTGGTGGATATCATTGGGGTAAAGGCCATTCAAAATTGCTAGGACACCTAAAATTTAAAAAAATTATTAAAATTATTATTTTTTAAGCAATTTAATGCTTTATTAGGTAACAAGTATAAAAAGTATATTTTACAGCAGCATAGAAAAAAATGATTTGCGATGGGTGTCGAACCACTCAATCTTGAAACTTTTTTTTTAACATGATTTTGTCATTTTACAAAAAGTGATTTCTAGCGTTCCCAATGTGTTTTTTGAGCTTGGGCTTTCTCTCACCTTGTGGAAGTTCAGTACATAGAAAAACTGCCAGCAAGATCACTAGCATAAGTGTTGTCCTATCCCTTCTAGACTCTCGCTTCTTGGCTATAAGACTATTGCCAGATACCAACACCCTGTGTTTTTTCCTATTATTTTGAAGTTCCATCAAAAGTGCAATCGTAAACACAATTAGCAGCACACAAGGAATTACCTAAAATTTACATTTTTATCCTATTTTTGAGAAAATATTTCTTACTTTGAAAAATATTCCAGTTAACCACAAATTAAGTTTGAACAAAAAGCAAGTACTTCCTAGAGATAATTCGGATATTTGTACCCCATATAAAATTTCTTGATTAGGATTTTCGACTCTACTGACTTCATGAACTAGCAAGGTTGGAATGCACAATATAGCAACAAAGATCATTGTTATGATGAAAACAAAGCTAAAATAAATGGTTTTAAATTATGTTAACACAGATCAGGGCTGAGCAGGGTATTGCATGAGAGAGGAGGGCAGGGAGTGAAGGAAAGAGCAGGGCAACAGGGTAGGGCAGGTCAATACAAGGAAACAAAATAATGTATGGATGGAAGGCTTAATAGGGCATGAAACACTAGAGCAGGGCAAGATAGAGTTGGGTAGAGTAAAGCCAGATAGGACCAAACCGTCTAGAAAGATAAGATTCAGATAATGAAAGACGATTTGAGTAATCCCCATTCCTATATGCAAATCCGTACCACGACAAATTCTTTTGATTGAATCGACATTCAAATTTCTTAATCGAGAAATATCTGATATAAGCAGTAACCACACTTAGATATAAAGCAATAGTATGCAAAGCTATGCTAACCACAACATGAGCTATTGCAAATATCACCCATTTTAGTTGATATCCAAGTGGAGGATTATTATGATCTATCATAATATCAAATCGGATGATATATACAGTATAAGAGAGCATGGTACAGATATCACAGACGGCGATTATGCTGAGCTAAAAATAAAAATTGTTGAAAGTAAAAGTGAAATTCAAGGGGTTACCAATTGGTTAACAATCGATTTCCTCATAACAGGTCGAGTAAGGACAAAAATATGCATGGCATTAGCAACACTTCCAAACATGCAGATCACAAGGGCAATATATTTGTGAACGATGACATATGTACTATAAAAAATCATAAATATGATAAGTCGGTTCGACAGCCTTTTATTCGTTTTTTTCTATTCTATTTTTTCTGACTTCCTAACCAATACTGCCCCGTTTTGTCTTGTCCTGTTTTGTCCTGTCCTTGCCTGACTTGACTTGACTTGTCCTGTTCTGTTCTGCCTTGTTCCGTCCGGTTCAGTCTCTTCATGTCCTGTTCTGTCAGTTCTCGCTGTGCTGCTCTGCTTTGCCCTTCTTGCACTGTTTTGCTCTGATCTCTCCCTACCCTCCCTTAACTTCCTTGCTCTGCCCTCCTTTTTTATCCTTCAAATCTCATCTTATCCTGTTCTGCCTTTCCTGTCCTACTTTATTCTTCTTTTACCTTGAAATTTGCAAAATCGTTGTAATAAAATGAATAGTATCATTATTAGTTAAATCGAATAGTTCAAAATCTCCCGAGCATAAATGCAAACTCATAATAAGCAAAGCAAACTAAAGTGTCAAAAATTATTTTCCAATCCACGATGGCAATAAATGGATATGAATGGTTTCAAAAGCTGCACGTTAAAAAATGTAAGCACGAAAAAGCAAAAAAAACCTTGGATCAGACCAAAAACGTCTAAAAATGATTAATTTAAGAGTTCTACTTAAAATGATGGAATGAAATTATGTCGGTGTCATTCTTGGATTACTTCCGGAGCAAAATTTGGTGCAAAATGTTAATGAGGTGGTATAGGTGGAAAATAAAAGAATGCAAATGTGAAAATTCGGAATAAAAACAAGAAAATGTTTAAATGAAGAAAAAATTTATGTTCCGATCTCATTAATTTTAATCATGATCGGATGTTTTGTCGGGAATCATTGTCGCTTTCAATTTTAATGCTGCTTATTTAATTTTCACATGTCATTTGGCATTAAAAAAATTTAACTGCGGGATAATAAAATATGAGCTAGACTATATGGTATGTAAAAAATTCTATGACACATGATGCAATGGCAGGTTTGGTACTACTAAGGATTAGCGAGCCCATTTAACGTGGTTTCAAAAAATTTTTTAGCTTTTTTCTTTGGTAATGACCTCTCTAGGGGTAACTTTATGCGGGAAATCGATTGCGCATATTCTCGAACCTTGACAATGTTTCCCTGACTCCGATTCAGGATATTGTATTGAAGCGAAAATGGTCAAAAGTAGAAATTTTTCCATTGACAAAATATGAAAAAGAGTATTTTTTTCGCTCATTTTCCGAAAAAAAACTCACTTTCATGTTTTGTCAATGCGCGCAATCGATTTCCCGCATAAAGTTACCTACCTCTAGAGAGGTTATTTCCAAAGAAAAAAAGCTAAAAAAATTTTTCGAAAAAAATCACGTTAAGTAGGCTCGCTAATCCTTAGTAGTACCGCAGGTTTTCTAGGAATTTGTTTGGGGGAAGAGAATATTTTTGGAGAGAGAGTTGGAAGGAGAATGGGGATTGTATCCTCGTTTTAAACTTTATAAAACGTGATACTTTCCACTATGCCATTTTTCCATTGACGCATAAATAAATTTTATTTTATACGTACCTCAAATATTTCGCTATACGGCCTGTTTCGGTCAAATATTACCCTTTCTACTCCAAAAAACTTTCAATTGAGTTTTGAAAAATTCAATTTGTAAAAAATGTAGAAGGAGACGAACGGTCAGAAATTAAATAAGATATTATAAATTAATTTATATGGATGTGACACCTTTTTTGAGCTTACAAGGTTTCAATCGAAAACTAAAAGCTATTCAAATCTTTACTAACGAAAAATAGTTTTGTTTTTATCAACTTGAGAAAAAATATAAATCTCTTTAAAATTGAAGCGCTACAATGGGCTTAATCTTAGACCTCTTAGGTTACAAAAGAAGGAGACGAAGGGAGAAATTAAATCCTAATAAAGTGTTGTAAATTGAATTTTTATGGCACCTTTTTTGAGCTTACAAGAGTTTCAATCGAAAATTAAAAGCTATTCAAATCTTTACTGACGTAAAATGTTTTTGTTTTTTATCAACGTAAGATAAAAAATACAAATTTAGTTTTAAATTGAAGCGCTACATTAACATTAAACTTAGGCTCTTAGAAATTGGAACTAATAAAATGACAAATAAAATGTCTTAAGAACTGATTAAAAACTTATAATTATTTATGAAAATAAAAGTACTTTCTTTGAATAAAACGTGTGAAAGATTAACACTTTCTGACACCAATTCAATTATCCAGTTATTAAATTTCTAGAAAATTACATGTTTTTATTTTTTATGTAAAATACATTTCTTGGAAGAAACATTGAGACAAAATTTTAACCCTACAAGTTAAGGTTGACTCAAAGATTTGATGCTTTATGATTTTTTAAAGCTAAAAGCTCGTCAAATTGTGGGTGTTTGAAAAGGATTGTTAACACTTGCATGAACAATTTATACGTGTTTTCTATTTTTGTTATGTTTTGTTTAATTTTAGAATAAAATAAATAAAATTTTGTCTTTTTTTAAATCAAAAATACAAATGTCATTATGATGTATAAAATTTTTTGCCAATGAAAAACTTTTTTTAAATGGCATAGGTAGGATTTTATTTCGGGGAGTAGTAGAACAATTACTTGCCGTAATTACGACCCCCTATCCATGTATTTTGTGTAAAATAAAATTACAAATTTTGTTTCACACAAAAATATTGTAAAGTTGGACAAAAGTTTTCGGACCCGACCGGGACTCGAACCCGGACTTCTTGGCTACCATCCAGTGCACTACCATTGCGTTATTTCCACGTTCTCGGCGTGGTAATAATCCAAAAATTCCAAAAAAGAACAAAAATGAGAACAAAAAATATTATTAAAAAATTTCATTTTTTGTAAAAGACAAAAAAGTAAAAATTTATACAAAAAGTGCATAATTTTTGAAGTCAGCTGGGAGCTGAAGGATGAATCCATTGCACATTTAATCTTAGGACTGATTCACATTCCAGACTAGGATAAAAAAGAAATTTCATTCATGCATATTTTTTGTTGGTTTCTCTCGTGGGTTGTTATCCCTGAATCCGAACAACTACATACGGCTGTCAAAAGTTGGCTAAAAATGGGAACACTAAAAAAACTTGATAAAACTCTTCCTTGCGTTGCTAATAACATGTTTACATAAAAGGTATCGCGATTTATAACGAAGAAACTTTTTTCGATTTTGAAAATTTTTTCTAAGTTCGAAAAAATCGCCGTTATTGATTATTTTCAAAAAATGCGCGTAACTTTTTCTTTATAGGTGTACCAAATTTGACTACCGTAAAACTTCTAATAGAATCCCATGTAAACGTAAAAATTCCCTTAAAAATCGAGTTTAAATCAAATTTCTTCGAGCGACCACTTTTTGGATAGGACAGGGAATATGCTATATAAAGAATTATTGAAAAATATTTTATTTTCGTCGAGATATGGCCTTTTGAATTGTTTTTAAAATTAAAAAAATTTTAAGCCTTACACTCAAAAATCCACCAAAAATCAAAGTTAAGTCGATTTTCTCCGAGCGACCACTTTTTGGATAGCTAAGCTTATGAGGAACATTATGTAAAAGAAATTATTGACAATGACTTGGACTTCACGGAGATATGATTTTTTGAAAAAAATGTCATTTTTTCATCTTTTTCGAATTCAAAGGGCCATAACTCAGCATAAATAAAATATTTTTCAATAATTTCTTTTACAGGACGTTCCTTTCTACAGTAGCTATCAAAAAAGTGGTCGCTCGAAGAAATCCGATCTAAACTCGATTTTTAAAAGAGCAATCATTAACACTTTCTAATAGAGCCCCATGGGTTCTATTAGAAGTTTTACAGTATGTTATACTGTTATGTTTATAACATCCGAAATTTGAAATGTTTCAACAAAGTTTGTTGGTATAAATGAAGGGCCATATATGTCCTACAAAATAAGTGGTCGCTCGTCGGAATTGGATTTAACCTTCAAGAGATACCCAGGTTTTAGTGGCACATACCCGATAACGTGAATCTATAACCTTTAATACATAATCAACTTTCAGGGGCTGTAGTTCAGACAAAACCCTTGAAATCTATACCAAAATGGCTTTAAATGTTATTAGCTAGTCATAAATAAATTTAAAAAAATGTTTTGAGCAAAATCCAAAACCCTTCAAAAATTGTCGCTTGATCATTGAGCCGTAGTTCCATTTTCTCACGAAGTCTGATTTAAGAAACCTACGCATTTTTTAAATTTAAAGCATATTAATGAGAAATATCAAACATAAATTTATGACATGAGCTTGGACAATGCCAAATGTGCAAAAGTTATGAATTTGAAAAATAATGCAACAAGTGCTAAAGTAACAAGAGTGCTAAAACTAAAGTTGTAGGGGACGACAAGACAAAAAACAACAAAAAATTTTGTGTATCTCCTCAAAAAAAAAATTCCATTTTTTTATATACACATGTGCAAATTTTACACATGTTTAAAATTATACACACGTGTAAAAAAAGAAGTGATTGTCGCTCGGAGTCGCCGCTTTGAGAGCTCGGCCAAAGAGATTCCTGGTCCACTTTTCCTTCATTATTCATCTCCTTCCACTCTACCCTCCCCCCGAAGAAGTGACGTGAAATCAAAAACAAGGAATCTACCAAGTGATATGGTCCACCAAGTGACGTGGTCGATAAAGTAACGTTTCGACTAAGTGTTGCATTTGACGAAGTGCCGTGAAATCCGCTGACACTAATAATTATCGGAAAAATCGGGTGCTGAAGATTTTATAAAAGTAAAGCAAAAATCGCTAGATAATTCTCAAGATATAAAAAAACTTTATTAACGTTATTTTGCATTAATTTTTGATTAAGAATGATGTTCAACAGTACAACCTATTATGTAAAATAAAATAAAGTGAAAAAATCGACTTAATCCATAAGTTAATCTTAAACATAAAAGGCTGTGTCGGAAGCCGTAGGTTGATAAAGCCCTTTTATTGTTTTTGTTTAATTCTGTCGTGGCTTTTTTTCATTTTTTTAATATTAAAAGATCATGTGCATCATACTCTTTTGAGGAAATAAAAATTCTATTTTTAATTTGCATAAATTAGTGTGACTGAAAAGGGACCGTTCAGAACTGTCAACTCTCGATTTTCAAAATTTCAACGTAGAAGTAATGGAGTGAAAGTATACGAAATGATAGTGAAAGAGTAGAGATGCCAGTGACAAGGATGAACTCTTAAGCCGCAAAAATTTTTATCATGCAAAAAATGAAAACTAGAAACGAAATTTTTTGAATTTGTCATATCACCTCTACAAATCCAGTAATGTGTAAGATCTATGTTTGGTTTTGATTCGAAAAACTCTATTTGAAAGGCTAACTAAAAACGCATCTGACTATAATTTTTCATCTAGATTTTCAAATAAACACCATTTATTTAACGAAATATTTGTTATAAATTACTTAAAATTATAGCCTTAAAATTTACCAAAATAAATCCAATTATTTTGAAGCATCAAAGCTCGAATGGTATATAATTTTCGATTTCCCATTAACTTGTTTTAAAGTATAAATTATCACCTCTTTCTAAACTTAAATATACCATAGAAAATGTTTTGATAAAAAGAAATTATCGCTAGTGCTAAATCAAAACTTAACATCAGGGCCGTAACCAAGGAATTGAGCAAACTATCGCAAATTTTTAGAAAAAAATTTAAAACCTATCGCAAATGTTTCAAAAACTATCGCAAAAAATTTTTTGTTTTTAACTCTTGAAGAAACGTCCATGTGGGAGGTTTTAATAGAAAATCAACCACGTAATTTTGCGATATATCGCAAGGTAAAACATATCGCAATGCGATAGGTTGCGATATGCTGGCTACGGCTCTGCTTAACATGATGTCACCTTGTATGAAATTCCCAAAAAAATAAATGTCTCATCATCCAAGTCGGATTATTTGAGTATGTGTATGCCAGAGATGTTTTGGGAATAGGAATTTCGTTCTGGGAATGCCCATTCCCAAAACATCTCTGGTATATGTGTTGTAAAAGATTTATTTTATGAATCATAGTTTTTAGCGCATAGATATTAAAGTACCTAAAGTTCAAAATCCGAAAGTTCGAGATGATGAAACGGTTCATAATAGCATTTCAGTCAGTGCATTTCCAAGAAAGATGGGAACATGGTGTTGTCCCTTTTCCATTTCGGTCGAAGACTGAAAAAACCAATAGGTTCTTTTTCCAGTTTTTATGATTCTCTTCCAGTTTGGGGAGGTAGGGGATCATAAAACTGAAAAAATAACAAAATCAAACAAATTCAACTAGCAAAAAATTTTGCTAGAATTGTTAATTTTTTTTGTTGAAGTAGGAAAAGTTTTGTTTTGACGTTTTTTAGTTGGAAGATCATGCTAGTCAACTAGCACGACCTTCAGATTTGAGGGGCCTTTAAGCATTGCTTTTTTCATTGAAAAATTATTTTGTGTTCCATCTCATATGGGAACAACAAGACATTCATTGATTTCAACTAAAAACGCAAAGGTTTGATTTTTTATGGACATCCTACTACTATAAACGCGTAATGTGTGTTTGTCTATCTGTTCAGACGATCTCGGGAAGGAGTGAGTTAAACCTTATACACAGGGTCATATAAATATGACAAATGTCTTTCTTCGTCATACGGCCATGAAAAATATGACACTTGCCATATTTAAAAAAAATTTGTCATGTAATACCATATTTTTGACAAATAGTTGGGAAAATCTCTTTTTTTACATTTTTTTTATTTTTATTTTTTTCATTCCGAGCCCCCAATTGCTTCCGAGCGCCTATTTGTAAAAAATTTTAAATATATTTCCAACTTTTTTAACGAATTTTTTAAATTTTATCCTATTTTTAAATTTAAAAAAAGTTTTTACTCGGATACGTGGGCCTATTAATAGTTACTCATTAAATTTCAACTATAAGATTTACGTAAAACATGTGGGTTAAAAAAGGGGTCTAAGAAATTTATTTTGAAGGGTACTCCCATGATTTTGGTGTCATTTTTCTTCTCTCATCGAGGTCTATCGATTGGTATTGACCGTGATGGAATTGGACTTAAGGTGATGGAGATAGCACAAACAAACAGGCACACACATAGCGCGTTTAATATCTAAGGATTTTGAAGCCCATACATTTCTCTAACCAGTGCACAAGAAAACATTGAGATAGCTTTAAAAGTTTAAATTTTATTAAACTGTATACTTTTAGCGGCGTAACCGAACCAAACACAATTCTTAGATTGTTTTGAAACCACGCTAGAAATGTTCTTCGTGTTGAAATACATTGACCAGATAAAATTTTGGCCGATAAAATTGCAAAGTACCATTTTTGGTTCACCCTGTATATTAATATTTTTTCCTAATTCACAAATAAGCATCATTGTTAGTTTCTTTCTTTGATGAAAAACTATAATAGAAAGGATGATAGCGGGTGTTCATGATTGCCAAGGAGGTTTCTTCGTGTAGATTTTGAATGAAATTTTTGAACGTTTTTCTATAGATTGAGGACATTATGGGGTAGATAATAAAGCAGACATTGCAGTTAATTAAAGATAACATGTCTAGCATTTCGCCCAGACTGGTATAAATGAATTGATGGATATCATTGGGGTAAAGGCCATTCAAAATTGCTAGGACACCTAAAATTTAAAAAAATTATTAAAGTTTTTATTTTTTAAGTAATTTCATGCTTCATTAGGTGTAACGAGTATAAAAAATACATTTTACAGCAGCATAGGAAAAAAGTGATTTGCGAAGGGTGTCGAACCACTCAATCTTGAAACTTTTTTTGTTAAAGGGAGAGTGAACTTTACAGCAGCATCTCAAAGAGTGCATTTCCAACTTCAAAGTGCTATATCTCGTCAACCATAAAAGATTTTTAGTTGGGATCTTTTTTTAAATATTTATCACGATGCGCAGAATATTTTAAAAAAGACCCTGACCAAAAATCTTTTATGGTTGAGGAGATATAACACTTTGAAGTTGAAGATGAACTCTTTGAGGTGCTGCTGTAAAGTTTACTTCCCCCTTTAACATAATTTTGTCATATTACAAAAAGTGATTTCTAGCATTCCAGTGAGTTTTTTTAGCTTGGGCTTTCTCTCACCTTGTGGAAATTCAGTACATAGAAAAACTGCCAACAAGATCACTAGCATAAGTGTTGTCCTATCCCTTCTAGACTCTCGCTTCTTGGCTATAAGACTATTGCTAGGTACCAACACCCTGTGTTTTCTCCTATTACTTTGAAGTTCCATCAAAAGTGCAATCGTAAACACAATTAGCAGCACACAAGGAATTACCTAAAATTTACATTTTTATCCTATTTTTGAGAAAATATTTCTTACTTTGAAAAATATTCCAGTTAACCACAAATTAAGTTTGAACAAAAAGCAAGTACTTCCTAGAGATAATTCGGATATTTGTACCCCATATAAAATTTCTTGATTAGGATTTTCGACTCTTCTGATTTCATGAACTAGCAAGGTTGGGATGCATAATATAGTAACAGAAATCATTGTTATGATGAAAATGAAGCTAAAATGATTGGTTAAAAATTATGTTAGCACAGATCAGGGCTGAGCAGGGTATTGCATAGGAGAGGAGGGAAGGGAGTGAAGGACAGGGCAGGTCAATCAAGAAAAGAAATTGTATGCATGGAAGGCTTGTAGGGCACGATAGACCAAGACAGAGCAGGACAAGGTAAAGCTGGGTAGAGCAAAGCCGGATAGGATCAAACCGTCTAGAAAGATTTGAGTCAGATAATAAAAGTCGATTTGAGTGATCTACATTCCTATATACAAACCCGTACCACGACAAATTCTTTTGATTCAGTCGACATTCAAATTTCTTAATTGAGGAATATCTAATATAAGCAGTAACCACACATAGATATAAAGTAATAGTATGCAAAGCTATGCTAACCACAACATGAGCTATCGCAAATATCACCCATTTTAGTTGATATCCAGGTGGAGGATTATTATGATCTATCATAACATCAAATCGGATAATATACACAGTATACGAGAGCATGGTACAGATATCACAGACGGCAATTATGCTGAGCTAAAAATAAAAATTGTTGAAAGTAAAAGTGAAATTCAAGGGGTTACCAATTGGTTAACAATCGATTTCCTCATAACAGGTCGAGTAAGGACAAAAATATGCATGGCATTAGCAACACTTCCAAACATGCAGATCACAAGGGCAATATATGTGTGAACGATGCCATATGTACTATAAAAAATCATAAATATGATAAGTCGGTTCGACAGCCTTCTATTCGCTTTTTTCTATTCTATTTTTTCTGACTTCCTAACCAGCCCTGTCCCCTCCTGTCTTACCCTGTTTTGTCTCATCCTGTCCTGGCCTGTCTTGTCCTATCCTGACCGGGCCTGTCCTGGCCTAGTCTGATTTGTCTTGCCCTGTTCTGCCTTGTCTCTTTCAGTCATGCCCTATTCTGTCAGTTCTCGTTGTCCTACTCTGCTCTTCACTGCCCGTCCATGCACTGTCCTGATCTGATCTCTCCCTACCCTTCCTTACTTTCCTTGCTCTGCCCTCCTTTTTTATCCTTCAAATCTCATCTAGTCCGTTTCCTATCCTACTTTGATTCTTTTACTTTGAAATTTGCAAAATAGTTGTAATAAAGTGAATAGTATCATTATTATTTAAATCGAACAGTTCAAAATCTCCCGAGCATAAATGCAAACTCATAATAAACAAAGCAAACTAAAATGTCAAAAATTATTTTCCGATCTACTGTGGGAATAAATGGATATGAATGGTTTCAAAATCAGCACGTTAAAAAATGTAAGCACGAAAAAGCAAAAATACCTTAGATCAGACTAAAAATGTCTAAAAAGGATTAATTTAAGAGTTTTGCTTAAAATGAATATAATGGAATGAAATTATGTCGGCTTCATTCTTGGATTACTTCCGTCTTCCGGAGCAAAACTTGGTGCAAAATGTCAAGGAGTAAGTGGTGAAAAATAAAAGAATGCAAATGTGAAAATTCGGAATAAAAACAAGAAAATGTTTAAATGAAGAAAAAATTTATGTTATATCTCATTAAAGGGGGAGTCAACTTTGCAGCAGCAGCACTCGGGGCCATTTCTAGCAGAGTTTTTATCATAACTTTTGATAGACAAATCCGTTTGACTTGGTTTTGGTGTCATTTTGAAGCTCAGATTCTCTCTTCATGTGCAAATTATGGGCACCTTTATCTGGCTGGACTGGTCCTTTAACATGTGTAATGTTTAAAATGATCATAAACGTGGACAAAAAATATTAATAAAATTGTTTATTGACAAAAATTGTGCTTAATGGGGATTGTGCTATGCCTACCTAAGGAAATTATCAAATAGAATTCTTAAAAACCTAAATTCTTTGAAAGCCTTAGTCAAGCCAATTAGTGTAAAAGTTTAAGTATGCATAGAGTTAAAGCGATAATACATGCATATTTAATAAATTCTGTTTAATATTTTATACAAAAATATATAAAAACATAAGGAAAAGTAAAATGATTGCAAATTTTGTTTCACACAAAAAAATATTATTAAAAAAATTCATTTTTGTATAGAGAACAAAAGTAGTAATTTATACAAAAAGTGCACAATTTTTGGAGTCAGCTGGGAGTTGAAAGATGAGTCCATTGCACATTTAATCTTAGGACCTGATTCTCATTCCAGACGAAGACAAAAAAAGAAATCTCATTCATGCATATTTTTCGTTGGTTTCTCTCGTGAGTTGTTATTCCTGAATTTTTACAGTAAATTCTGAATCGTTATCGTTGTCGAGATAATCGCGTTTGAAGTTGGCTATTTTTTGAAATTGGTTT
>JAQGBS010000433.1:0-21989 GCA_034698545.1 Acrobeloides obliquus
GAGATTATGAAACGAATGCAAAACTGATGAAGATTAGTGTATTTAGTATAGAGAATCCAACTTTCTCGGGAAATTTTTCTCGATCAATAGAGTCCTAGAAAAGTGATATACAACTTTTTTATTTAAAAATAAAAAAATATTGAAAAAATAAAATGTATATAACAAATGGTAAAAAATCAAATATAAATATTCGACTCAGCTCGCCGAGCGCTTTAAAACTAGTATCATATCATGAGGTTTTGTGTTACACATAGCCGAGTGGATAAAGCGCTCGGCATTAACTCATATGGGCGCGGGTTCGACTCCCATGCCAAAAAGTCATTTTTTATTTTGTTGTCAAAAGTCATAAAAAATTTTTGCATACCCACATTTTTATGCGGGGAACATGATGACGCTATTATTTTTCCATAAAAAATTGGAACAATCGAAGAATTTCTTTTTTCCAAAAATTTTCATGAAAAAATAATAGTGCCATCGTGTTCCCGGCTTGGGATCGAACTCGCGCCATATGAGTTAATGCCGAGCGCTTTAGCCACTCGGCCACAAAACTCACAAAACCCCATGATATGGTACTAGTTTTGAAGCGCTCGGTGAGCTAAGCCGATTGACGACATTAAAAAATTTTTTTACTCCACCCTTTATAAGTACATAGCGCAGTGGATAGAGAAGACGACCGTCCGATCTGGCAAGTTAAGCAACGTTGAGATAGTCAAGTTCGATTCCGCTAGAGAAATCTCTTGAATTTCAAGTAAATTTTTATATAAACCTCTAATTTCGGCCTCGAAAAATTTTTTTATATCATTATTTTCAGGAAAGGCCTGTGTATTGAAGCGAAAAGTCGCGAAAATGCGATTTTTGCTACTTTTCGCTTCAATACACAGGCCTTCCCTGAATCAGGGAAGCGTTTTTTCGCTTTGAAAATGTCAAATCCGGATTATTCGCATGTTTTTAGCCCCTAGGGGGATCATTTCCAGAAAAAATTTTGAAAATTTTTTCACATGAATGACCCCCCTCTATTGTATAGTAGCTCCGTCATGAATGAATTTCAAGAACGTTTAGGGGGAAAGGCGAACTTTGAGGGCAGCCAGGATCGATCCTGGCTGCCCTCAAAGTTCACCTTCTCTACCACTGCGCCATTTTGTCCCGACATTTTTTATGTCATAGCGTTAAAACAGAATATGGTAATTTTTTTCAAAAATATTTTCAAATTATGACTATTGTGAATATTGCTGGGCATATCGCTCTCTCAACAAATCCGCGCCAATCCAACGTTTGAAAACTCTCAAATGTTTTTGTGGGCGCTTCGTTCTGCTTGCTTCAATACTTGTAAAACTGCTCAATCTTGAAACACTCGTTGGCATTTCCACGATATTTAGACGGACCAGTTCAATTTGGTTAATATTATACACGGAATCAGGTGAAACACCATAGTCTGCTAGGCGACTCAAGCAAGTTAGGTCTGAAGGGAAGGAGCGTATCGTGAGCTAAAATGAGTCAATATAGATTTTTTTGATAGAATTTTTGGAACTAGTATCGTGGCATTTTTACCATGCCGCTTTTTGCTTAGATGGGTGAATTCCAGGTGATGAAAAAATTTTTTTCGAAAAATTTCTCATTTAATGGGATACCTAACATAGGTCGGAACATAGGCAAAGTGGGGGAGGGGCCCCGATGAGGTAGTCTTCCCTATTTTGAGTCCATGCGGTGGTCCTCCCTCAATTTTGGGTCCATGCGGTGGTCCCCCCTATTTTGGTCCATGAGTGCGTGGGTTAAGGGAAGACTCCCCCTGCCGACTTATGATATCTAATCGATACTAGTTCCGAATTTTTTTACCTCTCTGAGCTTAGGAAATAAAGGATTTTTGGCGACAACTGTCTTGGAGCATTTCATATGCAGTTCCTGACCCGAAGTAGACCCGACAGCTTGGACATAGCACTCGAAGGCGTACCACCGGCTGAGTTTGACGGTGGAAAGACCCGCTATGATGAGTTCGGCGATTTGTACGTCAAGCTAAAAAATTAGATTTATATTTTGGGGTCATGAAAAGCTAAAAAATGATTATAACTCTCCAAGACGAATAAAATGACATCAAAATTATCCAATTCGAAAATTGTTTTGGGTTATTGAGACGAAAACCCTGATTCATGTTTTCGTTTTAATAACCCAAAACAATTTTCAAATTGGATAATTTTGGTGTTATTTTATTCGTCTTGGCGTCTTTCATGTTACGTGTCGAAAATGAAAGAAAACGACCCGGAAAATAATTTGTCATTACACATTTTTGTTCGGTAATGAGAGAAGAATACGTTTGAATCGTCATTTGATTCTGTTATTTCTTAAAGTTGGGGGAAAACGTCACCAAAAGGTTCAGAAATTGGATGATTTGTGAAAAGGTTGCCCCCAAAAAATATGATACAAAATTTGTGTTATACCATAAAGTTTATTCTACAGGATGGTCCAAAAAATATCATCTGAGCGATTTTTTATGATTTTGGACCCGGAAATTTTTTTCCAAAAATGACATTTCTAGGGGTAGTTTTACACGGGAAATCGATTGATTGCATTTCCGAAGCTTGAAAATGATTCCCTAATTCAGGGTAGCGTATTAACGCGAAAATTAAAATCAAAATTTGCATACCGTGACACAATGTGCATATGGGCTAAAAGTTTGCACTGCATGCCAAACGGTATAAACATCTCTTGAGGACCATCGGTCGTCTACGACTACAATGGCACTTCTTTCTCCAAGATGTAAGAGAAGATTGGATTTGGAGTGGCGGTAGAATTCACCTAAAATTTGATTTTCTAAGAGACTTCGTAAGACTATGTAAGTTGTTGAAATCTGGTCCTTTAACCCATTTTTAGGACTCAATTCGAACATTTAACAAAGAATCACGCTCTACTTGTTTTTCAAATTTCACGTGTTTGTTTTTAATAAGTTTATCATCTTTTCTTTCTAACACCATAGAGTACGTGTGACACCTTCGCATTCAACAAAAAAAGAAATACGAAGAAGAAACTGGAAATTTTCCACAATAATGGAGAAGTTTTTGGGAATGTTTTGGAGGAATTTTCGTTTGTCGCCAAGGGCGAAATTGGAGCACGCGATGTTCATTGAAAGACGCTCTTAAAGACAGAGAACAGTTTTGAAGATAATTGATAACCTTTTTGCATATCCTTTAGTGATATGGAGAATGTGACTATGATAAAAAGTTATGAGAATTTTTGCGCAGAAAAAAAGTTTTGGTGAAAAAAGAAAACCAACCAAATGACCAGTCCACTCGGAAAAAAACTCGATGAAAAATTATATAATCGGAAAATTCATGAAAAATGAAATATTTTTTGTTTTTACGACATATTTGAATCGTTGTAGTTTTCGAGAAAATTGCGTTTGAAATTTTGAATTCGTATATGTTTTCGTTGTAATACACAAACTTGTTTGAATTTTTTGGTGAAAAATCAATTTTTAAATCGATTTTTTAAATTTTCATAACATGAACATTGTAGTAATTTTTTATAACTCGCCGAAACGAACAAAATGATACCAAAATTATCCAATTTGAAAATTTTCAATTTTTGGCGATTTTTTCGATTTTTGATAATTTTTGACGATTTTTTCAATTTTTGGCGATTTTTGATGATTTTTGACGAATTTTTCAATTTTTGATCATTTTTTCGATTTTTTCAATTTTTGACGATTTTTTTCGATTTCCGATGATTTTTTCAATTTTTGACGGTTTTTTCAATATTTGACAAATTTTTTTATTTCAATTTTTGACGATTTGGCAATTTTGAAATTTTGGGCCCAGCTTTTATATAGTTGGAGCTGAAACGTACTATACTCATAATTGAAATAGCCGATGCAAAAAATTTTTTGCTTTTTTCATTTTTTTGCAAAATCTAGCATAAAATTTTTGCAACATCAAAAAGTTTACTATTGAAATTTTCAAAAAATTAGATTAGAATTTCAAGCATTTCTTGCCCCCAAATCTGCAAGATTACGAATTTAATTTAGCCAAAAAGTGCATCACCCTATAATCAGATTTTTCTATCATGCGTCAAAAGATTGGACTCTTTGGGAAATTTACTGATTTGTTTCATTAAATATTTGTTGCTAGGCTTGGCGTCATTATTTCCCCCTCATCCAATAAATTTAATCATCTCTAGAGCAAACCAGAAAAAAGGAGATGTTCGAAACACAAAAAATATTGGAGCTACTAGAAGGAGGCCAGCCATGTGAAAAATTTTTTTGAAAGTGACCCATCTAGGGGTAAAAACATGCGGGGAATCCGACATTTTCGAAAGTGTAATGACAAAAAACGCTTCCCTGATTCAGGGAAGGCGTATTGTGTATTGAAGCGAAAAGTCGCAAAAATGCAATTTTTTTCTAAAAATGACCCCTATTGGGGTAAAAATATGCGGGAAATCCGAATTTGATATGTCTAAAATTTCTCGGATTCAAGAAAAGCTGTATATCAAAAAAATAATTTTTTTAATTTTTAAAAATTACCATCAGAAAGTTGATTTTCGGCCAAAATTTCATTAAGGTCACACTTGACCACGTCAAAATAAATCAATGAGTTTAGACGCCGCTGAACCAACTTTTTGAAATTCCTATTTACTTGGCGCATTTTCAATAGATCAAATGGAGAACAATGGTCGAATACCATGGACCTAAAAATTTTTTTGAAAAAAAATTAATTTTTCAACTTATTTATAAAACCAGAAACGGTGTTGCCCCGTAGTGCAGGAGCAAATGGCACAATAGCCATCTTGAATAGCGAGAGTTCAATCCCCATAGGATCGAAAAATTTTAATTTTAGCGAATCAGAAAAAGTTGTAAAAGCAAACCTTGCTTTTAAAACTTTTTCCGATTCGCTAAAATTAAAATTTCGGCCCTATGGGCATTGAACCCTCTCTATTCATGGATGGCTATTGCGGCCACTTGCTCCTGCACTACGTGGGCGACATTTCTTTCTGTGTTTGCCATGAAAAGAGTTATAGCTTACCATATCTCTTCTGTAAGAAGAAGTGGATTTTCATCAGTTGGACTGATTTGTGTGAGTTCACGATTTTTTCGTGACTTGAATTTAGGAAATCGCTTGGATTTTTTCGAAGCCGAAACTAGACTGTTGTATTTTCGTTTTCCAGCATCAAAATAATCGGCAAGAGTTTTCAGGGGTAATAAAGAAGGCATTTCCTAGAAATTTAAACATTAATGCTCATAGTAAAAGATAAAAAAGTTTGTGCGCGATGGCCAAGTGGATAAGGAAGCTGCCCGTCCGATCTAGCAAGTTAAGCAACATTGGGCCCGTCAGGTTCGATCCCCTAGGATCAAAACAAAATTTTTTGCCTTATTATGGCAAAAAAGTTTTTTAGAGAAAATAAAAGTGAGACCACAAAAAAATAGAAGAACACTTGATTTCAATACAATCAACTATAAATTTTTATGACATGTGGAACACTGAACTAGTCATTAAACAAGCAAAATTTCTGGAAAATCAACACGTTCAACAGTAGAGCCTAACACAAAGAAGACAAAGAGAAAACTGGCACAGAAACAATATGTTGCACGGTGAGTCAAAACAAGTGCATTTCTGGGGCACGAAAAAATGTTTTGGAGCGGGAAATTTTTTTACTAAAAATGACTCATAAGGGGTAATTTTATGGAGGAAACCGATTGCGCGCATTCCCAAAGCATGAAAACGCTTTCTTGCCCCTGATTCAGGAAATGAGTTTGGTGTATTGACGCGAAAATATAAAAATTTTTATTTTTTCACACAAATCAGTCAAACGGGAATGTGCACAATTGATTCCCCACCTAGAAAAACTTCTGTTTTCCTGCAAAACTTTTTTCATTTTCGCTTCAATACACACATATCCCCTTTCCCTGAATCAGGAAAGCATTTTCACGCTGTGGGAAATTGCGCGATCGATTCCCCGCATAAAATTATGTGTCATTTTTAGTATAAAAATTTTCCGGTCCCTAAAAAAATCCCAAAAATGCACTTTTTTAAACTCATCTTATAAGTTTGAAATTGAGCAAAAGTTTTAGAACCTGACTGGGACTCAAACCCGGACCTCATGGCGCTACCATCCAAGTGCACTACCACTGCGCTACCGAGACCTCCAACCTGTAAGTATAAAACTTCACATCCATTCCTTTCTCACATGCAAAACAGTTGGCATAAATAATAATAAACATATTTTTCTGAATGCAATGTTTTACGTTACGAATTATGTAGGCCAGCCAGATTATTTTCACGCGCATAACACGGACAGGGAACACCGAAGTGTGGAAATGTAGGAAAAAAATAGAACGCTGCAAGCAATTGCTTCTGACTGATATGATTCGATTAAAACTATATAACGGTGAGGGAGTTTTTTCATGAGCGATTCCGATGAGACATGCAGAAAACTTGTCGCCGAAATTGGGGCGGAGTTTAGCTTTTTTGCTGCACTTTGCAAAGGAAATGGAAAAAGTGAAATTGTAGGTGGAAAAAAATTCGCCAAATGACAATTATTCATACATGGGCAAGGGAGGGGGATTGGGCTAACAATTACGAATTGAATTCGTGAAAAAACATGTGGCGTAAAAACATTTGCGGAATCCGAATTTGCCAATTTCAAAGCGAAAAACACTTTCCTGATTCAGGAAAGACCTATGTATTGAAGCGAAAAGTTGAAAAATCGTATTTTTGCGACTTTTCACTTCAATACATCGTCAGTAAAACTTGTGCCCAAATGATGTAATGGATTTCATGATATAACGAAAACATGAAAGAGAAATGAAATTTACGAGTGGTAAACAAGCGGTGCAAAATTGTTAAACGCGCAAATATTGACTACAAATTGGGTCAATTATTAGAATCGCAATTTATATGGGAGTGGGGGAAATTTTTATAAACAAACATAATTAACAAAATCTCTAACAAATGGTTTCCGGGACAAACAAAAATATTTTCTCTTTTCAGACGTCAAGTTTCCAGAAAACAACAAAAATTTAATTTTTGTGAAAAATCGAATTTGTGTCCGAAAAAGATTTAATTTTTGTGAAAAATTGAAAAAAATTAGCCAGGAAGACATGTTGAGAATGGGGCAAAGATGATCTTCCAAAAATTCATAGATATCAACGGTTATTTTAAATTTTTTTATTTTTAAAAGATATAAATATACAGCATAGGTTACCAAGGGGGGAAGGATACAGTTCCCCCTCACCACTCATCCTCGGACCTTCCACCTTTATAGTCATTCATCCATCCATCATGAGGGTTCGTGTACCCTCCCCCTTCCAATTCATTCATCATATAAATTTTTGAAAATTTTATCATGTACCCCCTCTGAAAGACCATTCATCTATCCATCCTGAGGGTCCGGTGTATCCCCCTTACTAGTAAACTATGATATACAGGTTGTTGTTTTGATTGCTCCCACATTTCAAAATGGCGTCAAAAATTTATTACTCCCACATTTCAAAACGGCGTCAAAAATCGAGTCTAAATTCGTTTCCGTCGCCCGATAACTCAATCAATTGCCCTAATCACCGGATTTTTTTTAGAAAACAAAATTATTGGAAAAAATTATTTTGGATTTTTTGCAAATTTTTGAAATGTGGGAGTAAAAAAACCGTGATTTTCACTATTTTTGGGCTAAAAAATCGAAAATAATTTTGTTTTCTAAAAAAATTCACTGATTAGGGCAACCAAATGAGCCATCGGATGACGTAAACGGATTTAAACTCTATTTTTGGCGCCATTTTGAAATGTGGTAGCAATTAAAAAACAACCTGTATATAGAGGGACATCTACTGAGGTGGATCAAAAACACGAGTTTTTGCATTTTTTTGAACGATTTTTTCAAAAAAAATTTTTTTTATTTTTATCAAAATTTCCCTAGGGGTTTTTCTTGCGAGAAATCGATGGCGCGCATTGCTGAACCTCGAAAACGAACCCTAATGATTTTTTGCAACTTTTTTAAAAATCGAATTTTTGTCTGAAAAAATTAAATTTTTATGAAAAATCGAAAAGACCCCTTTAGAGTTATTTTTAGTGAAAATTAAAAAAATTTTTGAAAAATCGTGAAAATTCGTTTTTTTGCACTACTCTGTACCTTCAAAGATATATAAAAAAATTAAAAATGTTTAAAAAATAAACGAAAAGAATTCCGAGCCATAAAATCTTTATCAATCAGAAATTTTGTACCATGACGTGTGAAGAGCAAAATTGTTCAAATCTTCAATTTGATTATTACAGGGTGGTCCCAAAAAGTTCCCGTACACTTTTTATGTCGATATAATTTGATGAATCTGAAAATCATTCATCTGGGAATAATTTTTTGGGGCGGGGGAATCGATTTTCATAAAAATTTAATTTTTTCAGAAAAAAATTCGACTTTTCACAAAAAATTCAATTTTTCGAACAAAAATTTGATTTTTGAGCAATGAAAATTGTCATATTTTGAAAATACACGCACTCGATTCCAAATTACCCCCAAACAAATGATTGTTAGATAAATATTCAACAAATTATATCGAAATAAAACGTGTACGGGAACTTTAGGCCCGCCCTGTATTGCTTTTCATATTAAAAAAAAAGTCGTGTAACCAAATTCCTGATTGATAAAGGATTTTATGGCTTCGATATTCTTTATTTATTAAAGAAAATTTTTTCTTAAAGAACCAGTCAGGTCGGAAAAAATTTGCCATATTTAGTTGATATTCTGAAAGTTCATGAAAAATGGAGCATTTTTATCTTCTGAATCGTTATAGTTTTTGAGATAATTGCAGTTGAGATTATTCATATTTTCGTTGTAATACACAAACTTTTTGAATTTTTTGAGGAAAAATAGATTTTTTCAATTTTCATAACATGAACATTGCAGATATAATTTTTTATGACTCGCTAAGACGAATAAAATGACACCAGAATTATCCAGTTTGATCATTGTTTTGGGTTATTGAAACGAAAACAAGAATCAGGTTTTTGTTTCAACGACGCAAAAATATTTTTAAGCGAATCGACTTTTGCTGAAAAATTGAATTTTTTTATCAAAAATCGAAATTTTACTCAAAATAGAAATTTTTGCTGAAAAATCGAGTTTTTGCTCGATCGATCAAAAATCGAAATTTGGCTACAAATTCGATTTTTGCAAAAAAAAATTCAATTTTTGAGCAAATATTCGATTCGATCGCCTCATAGAGTTGTAAAAAATTGCTACAATGTTCATGTTATAAAAATTTTAAAAATCGATTTTTCTGCAAAAATTCAAAAAAGTTTGTGCATTACAGCGAAAACATGTTCACAAATTCAAATTTCAAACGCAATTATCTCGAAAACTACAACGATTCAGAATTTACCGTCAAAACAAAAAATGCTCCGTTTTTCATAAATTTTCCGAATATATAATTTTTACATGGAGTTTTTTTCCGAGTTTCCACTTAGAAAAATACTCTGATCCTTTAAATAACGATCACATATAATAATTATTGCTTTGTCGTTTATAGTTCCGGGTCGTAATTAAGTTTGATATTCATCAAAAAATATTAATGAAAAATGATATCATTGCAATCATGCTAACAAGTAAGCTGCTTATGTGTGATTCGCATGTGTGAACTTTTTTAATTAAATAAATATAAAATGCCAAAAAAATGGGACAGGGAAAATTTGATAAACGAATTGAATAAAACAAAAAAGAGTTCAAAGTTTAAAACAAGTCCTTTTTCTCACAGCAGAGGGAAAACCGCTGATCATGTGAATAATCATTTTTTGCATGAAATTGAGGTACGGGCGAACAAAAAATTTTTTTGATTTTTACGTCAATACACCAACTTCATTCCTTGAATCAGGGTCGAAATAATTTTTTCATGCTTAGAAAATGTGCGCAATCGATTCCCCGCATAAAATTACCCCCAGATGGATGCTTTCAGGGCAAAAATAGAAATTTTTTCGATTTTCACGTAAATACACAATTCATTCCCTGAATCAGGATCAAGAAAGCGTTTTCATGTTTCGAGGTTCAATCCCCCCCCCTTAGTGGGGGGATTGAACCTGGCTGTTTCAACGTTGCTTAACTTGCCAGATCGGACGGGCACATTCTTTATTCACTGCGCTATGGAAAATTTTAATTCTGGTGGTATAAGAAAGAGGAATTTTTACTGATCATTTTTTGTTTCTACACATCCCTTGAAAGTTGAACCCTTTCGAGAAAATTGCGTTTGAAATTTGGTTCACAAGTTTCAAACGTGATTGTGTATCGAAGCAAAAAGGAATTGACCCCAATCGTGTTTGTTGCTTGGGCCAATAAAAGTCTGCTTATTGAAACGATTTGTCAAATATTATTTACAAAAAACAACCTTAGTCATTTTTTTATAGCTCTATGAATCATAGAGCTCTATGTATCATAGACTATGATACGAATAAAATGACACCAAAATTATCCAATTTGAACATTGTTTTGGGTTATTGAAACGAAAACATGAATCAGGGTTTTCGTTTCAATAACCCAAAACAATGTTCAAATTGGATAATTTTGGTGCCATTTTATTCGCCTCATTTAGCTATAAAAAATTCAATATTAATTTAAAAAATTTTTCAAGTCCAACATTAGAATCTAACAAGTCAACGCAAAACTATAAACATAAAAAATAGAATACGTTCTAGAGCAGCACGCTATTATTCCATCAGAAATGTAAAAAAGTATTCGTACACTTCTGTTTATTCAATTGGTTCACATGCTCAGGAGCAACACTTGGTATTCAAATTTTCGTGCCAGGATTAGCCATTCCTGAGTGTAACGTAAGCGCAAAAAAGATCCAGATCAATCCACGATTAAAATCAATGTGAAAAAATTTTGATAGGAAAAATTTACATTTTTGGGTTAAACAACAAAAGAGTGCATGCCTACTCACAACGTTTTTTATAAACAAATTGATATTTTTCTTTTCGAAGAAATGAAAATTCATGAAAAATTGCAAAAATTCGAAAAAATTGCAAAAATCTTCAAAAATTGCGTGAAAAATTCGAAAAAAATGAAAAACTTGTCAAGAATTGAAAACTTCTTCAAAAATTGAAAAATTCGAAAAAAATGAAAATTCGCCAAAATTGAAAGTTCGAAAAAATTGCAAAAATATTCAAAAATTGCGTGAAAAATTGAAAAATTCGTCAAAAATTTTGATAGGAAAAATTTACATTTTTGGGTTAAGAAACAAAGAAGTGCATGCCTACTCACAACGTTTTTTTTAAACAAATTGATATTTTTCTTCTTCAAAACATTTATCCCTTGACGGTAATTTGAAAAGGAAGTGTCAAATAAAATCTCTTAAGTTCAACAAGTAAAATCCCTTAGAGTTTTGATGACGAATAAAAAACAAATTTTTTTGAGCACATGTTCTTGCGTCGCTTTGTTTAGGAAAATTTAATTTTCGGCGTACGAAAAAATTCGTCGAACTCTGAATTTTTTATAACTCGACGAGACGAATAAAATGACACAAAAATTATTCAATTTAAAAATTGTTTTAGGTCAATGAAACGAAAAACATGAATCAGAGTTTTCGTCTCAATAACCCAAAACAATTTTCAAATTGGATAATTTTCATGTCATTTTGTTCGTCTCGTCGAGTTATAAAAAATGCTGTATTTATTTTTTTCTAAATATTTAAGGAATTTGAATTATTTTCTTTTCAATATATAGAATTTATTGAAAAAACTATCGCCACAAGCTTTCGTTGTAATACACAAAATTTCAAAAATTGTCAACTTCATACGCAATTATCTCAAAAACTACAACGATTCAGAATTTACTGTCAAAACAAAAAATGCTCCATTTTTCATAAACTTTCTGAATATACAGGGTTGTATTCCCTGAATCAGGGTTAGAGAAATTTTTTCATGCGTCGAAAATGCGCACAATTGATTCTCCAACTAGAAAAAACTCTAGTAGAGTCGAAAATTTCGTCAAAAATCGACTTCTATAACCAAATATCGACATTTTAAAATTCATTTGCAACATTGAAAAACACCAATTTTTAAAAAAGTCTGGATATTGACACAAAAAGATGGGTTTCGCTCAAAAAGATCGATTGGATCGTATCCAGCATACACTTTTACCCACTATTGAAAAAAATTTCATCGAAAGCGGATGAAAAATGATGAAATTAGAGCATTTTTTGAGCCGCAACTACTTATTGATCAACCCAATACATAGTTTGTAATTAACAACAACATATAAGCTAGGTCCCGCGCCTTTAAACTTTAAGTCCGACTTATGGCATGAAACAGACTATATATCAGGGATGCCAAGAATATTTTTTCAAAATCAGAAAATCAGACTTCAAGCTTGGGCTTAAGCTTAGGCTTGGGCTTAGGCATGGGCTTAGGCTTAGGTATGGGCTTAGGTTTGGGCTTAGATTTGGGCATGGGCTTAAGCTTAGGCTTAGGCTTAGGTTTGGGCTTGGGCTTAAGCTTAGGCTTGGGCTTAGGCATGGGCTTAGGTTTAGGTTTGAGCTTAAGCTTAGGCATGGGCCTAAGCTTATGCTTGGGCTATTGCAGAAATGCTAAGAATATTTTTTCAAAATCAGAAAATCAGATTTTAGGAGAGCAAAAATCAGCAAAATGCTAATTTTCCATTCTCAAAAATCAGATTTGACACTGAAAAGTCAGATTTTTTGCCAGAGTTAACATCTCAAAATTAGCACTTTTCTGAAAAAGCAACTAACTTTTGGCACCCCTACTATATATCCCAATATTTTCCCGTTCTCTTAGTGAAAAGAACTATATGCAAAGAAAAATAAAACTTCCTCAAATCCTACATATTCTTTAAAAAATTGCTTAAAGCGATCATTTTAACACCCATATAATTACATGTAACAAAACCCTTCCCAAGTACATTTTATAAAAATCTTGACAATAACAATTTACGTTTGAGCGATTTCCAGGTATAACAGGAAGAAAAAAGTTCCTCATCATTAAATATACACACCCTTTTCATGCTTAGCTATTTATTATCGGTTTAAGAGAACGAGGAAGTTTGACGTCTGAAAAGCCTTGTCCCATGAGTATAGCAAAAAATGAGTCTAAATTTAAATTCTCAAAATTTTTGCAAACTTTAATGAAATAAAAATGTGGCTATTGGCTTCATTAGGGTAAGCGAAGATGATTGGAATGAAAGTATAAAGACTTTTTTGGTTAGATTAAATTAATTTTTGATGAGGCTTCTATGCTTCTTCATACTTGACACAATTTCCGGAAGTTTGGTGGTAAAATTAGATCCTGGAGGCGAGAAAATTCAATTTGGCTCAAAATAAAATAGCGATTGTACATGAAAAAAACAACAGAGTGAGGAAACAGAAAATTTGGTTTTACACGAGTTTATCGAGCATCTGAAGTTTATGAAACAATTGAAATATTTTTTTGTTATATACCAATCGGTCGCTTTTTGTGAAATTAATTTTTGGTTTACAAGGTGAGCCCGAGAAAATTGAAAAATTCGTAAAAAATTGAAAAATTTGTCAAAAATGGAAAAATAAAAATTGAAAAATTCTTCGAAAATCGAAAAATTGGTCAAAAATTGACGAATTTTTCAAATTTTTCAATTTTTGATGAATTTTTCAATTTTTGACGATTTTTTCAATTTTTGACGCAGTTTTCAATTTTTGACAAATTTTTCGATTTTTGAAGAATTTTTCAAATTCTTCAAATATCGAAAAATTCATCAAAAATTGACGAATTTTTCAATTTTTTCAAATTTGTTAAAAATCGAAAAATTCGTTAAAAATTGAAAAATTCGAAAAAATTGAAAACTACAAACAAATACAAAAGATCAAAAAAAATTCTACGCCAGTGGGGATTGAACCTGGACCTCAAGATTCCCTAACGTTTCTTAACTCGCCAAATCCGATGAAATCGCTTCTTAACGAGGTCGGGACATTTATCTATATAAGGTTATTTTGGACAAAATTTGAAAAAATTGCCCCCAAAAATAACAAAAGTGCCCTCTTTTTGGGACACCATGTACATCGTAAGATAACTGAGAAAACAAAAGAAATTTTCGCTCAATGATCACAATGTCACTTTCACATAATTTCCTCAAACTTTTTTTTTGACAATTTTCCTAGAACACATGAATTTCCTCACCCTAATTTTTTCTATCTAGTTCGGAACAAGAAACAGATAGACATTTTCAACTTAACTAGCTTCTTCAAAACTTCCGAAAAATACTCGAGTAGGCGTTTTTTAGACGTCCATCAATCGAAGAAGAGCTTCAATCTGTGTGCGCAATAATTAAGTAATATGAAGCAAAGATTTTGAGTTCATGCCGATAGGCAAGCAAATTTTCTAGGTGTTAAATAGAAAATTTGGAGCTACTACACAATAGAGGAGAGAACACTCACGTGAAAAAATTTCAAAATTTTTTCTGAAAATGGCCTCTCTAAGGGTAAAAACATCCGGGGAATTCGAATTTGGCATTTTCGAAGAGAAAAATGCTTTCCTGATTCAGGGAAGACCTGTATATTGAAGCGAAAAGTTGCAAAAATCGCATTTCTGCAACTTTTCGCTTCAATACCCAGGTCTTCCCTGAATTAAGGAAGCATTTTTCGCTTCGAAAATGCCAAATTCTATTATTTTGAGTTATGCGGAACAACTTTCAAAAAAATTTTTTTGAAAAAGTTTTCTGTCCATGGAAAATAAAATCGACTCAGGTGGGATTTGAACCCGAGACCGCTAGACTCGAATCCGAGAGCACTACCACTGAGCCAAGTTTACATTAAAATTCAAATTTTTAATTCTGAAATAAACTTTTATAAACAACTTTTTTCAAGATGTTTTTTGGAAGTTATTCAGACAAATTTTTCAATTTTGGGTTATTGAAGCGAAAACCCTGATTAATATTTTTCGTTTCAATAACCCAAAACTATTTTCAACTTCGATAATTTCGATGTCATTTTACCCGTCTCATTGAGCTATGAAAAGTGCAACTTTTTCTTTTTTAATTAAACCATTAAATTTTTAAGCTTTATAATCAAAAACTGAAATTTTTTATATTCAATGCCTTCGTTTCAATATTCAAACTCGTTTGAACATGGAAGAGAAGTAAGAATCTTTTTTGGCCTGCCAAAATCCTATTCACTTTACTGCGTTTTCCAAGATTTTTCATCATGAAAACTGGGAAAAGGATTAATCTTTGAAACGATGTTTTCTCGATTATTCAAATTACCCATTGTACGAAAAATATTTTCATGTGAATATTTTTTGTTTGTTGTTTGAAACTTGAAATAATTCATGTGATAGAAATTTGATATGAAAAACAACAAAAATCATACAAGCGCCGAACAAATAAAATACTTCAAATCTAAAAAACCAATACAACTTTTCTCACGAATCTTCATAGTAAGAGTATGAAGTTTTTTGTGCCAAATAAAGAACCAACGGCTTTGAAACTTGAACCAAATCATTTGACGAATTTTTCGATTTTTTACAAATTTTTTGATTTCTGGCGAATTTTTTAATTTTTGACAAATTTTTCGATTTTTAATCAATTTTTTCGATTTTTTACGAATTTTTCGTTTTTTTGACAAATTTTTCAATTTTTGTCAAAATTTTCGATTTATGATGAATTTTTTAATTTTTGACGAATTTTTTGATTTTTGATGAATTTTTGTATTTTTGACGAATTTTTCGATTTTTTACGAATTTTTCTATTTTTGACAAATTTTAGAAATTTGATATGAAAAACAAGAAAAATCATCAATGTGATGAAACAAACGCGGAACAAATATAATACTTAAAATCTAAAAAAATAACAAAACTCTTCTCACGAATCTTCATAGCAAGTGTCCATATGACGTGCTTTGTGCCAAATAAAGAACCAAAGGCTAAGAAAGCGGCAGGAAGAGAGGTACTTTGCTAATATTAAAGCGGATCTTTAAGCGGATTTAGTCGAGCGAGAAAAAAAGATAAGTAAAAGAAGAAGCACTTGAAATGCGAACATGAAGAAGTCCTTCATTAAGAAAAAAGATATTAGTAAAATGAAGGGATTTTATGAAGATTTTATGGGATACCAATATTCCTAATGAAGCGTGTGCGAGATAACGACTGAAGACAAGAGTTGGCCTCGAATAAGAGGGATTCATTTGGAAATACCAAGTGCAAAAATAATACATACACATGATAAACAACGGAAATAGTTTAATAGCTTCAGGGGTAGAGAAAAATTGGTAGAAGGGATGTAAAAATGCAAATTTTGAGCAAAAAATGGTCTTGTGCTTCTTCGATAGTGATTGTCCAACGGAGGTCCATGGCCTCTCCCCAAAAACCGAAAAATTTTTAGAGAAGGGGGGAGGGAGGGGGGGGGGTAATTTTTACATAGCGCTTCTTTACAAAATAGAAAAATTCATCAAAAATTGAACAATTCTTTAAAATTTGAAAAATTTGTCAAAAATTAAACAATTCCTCAAAAATCGAAAAATTCGCCAAAATTGAAAAATTTGTCGAAAATTGAAAAATTCGTTAAAAATCGAAAATTGTAACGTAAACGTTACAATTTGGAGACCCTATCTTTACAACCAGATCTTCGAAAAAAATTTTTTCGCAAATTTTTATAGAAAACACTCTTCTAGGGCAATTTTGATGCGAAAAATCAATTGCGCGTACTCTCGAAGCTTGAAAATGCTTCCTTGACTTTTCATCGAGCTTCAGCAAATCTATTTTTATTCCACGCGATGGAGACAATCACGGCGCGCCTTTGGAAGCTAATTTTTTTATAACACTTGAGTGCGTGTAATGGGAACTCGACACAGAGCGAGAGTAGAACGCAAAATTATTTACGGGGGGATCATTTTGGCCAAAGGGCGGCAGGCGACCCCCTTTCCGAAATTCAGAAGTTTTCAGATGTAGAATCTAGTGATGCACGCGTCCAAAACTTGGAAAAAAAGATGCAATGGGAAATAAACGGCTCTAGGAACTTTGCCAACTGACTTTTGCCAAAGATATGAAAATATGGCTCTAGGACGTTTGTCAACGGACTTTTTTGTTTGTTGGCAAAATTCCGTTGGTAAAAAGCGCACCTTTGCCAATGACAAAACATAAAAAAATCAATATTTTCATATCGTTGGCAAAGTCCGCTTTTTTCGTTGGCAAAGTTCCTAGAACCAAATAAACCTTTATGGCCGAATGGCTACGACTCTAGATTTCAGTTTATTTTTTGAGAGTTACCATTTGAAGCCTGACGAGAAAGAATTTGGACAAATGTAGGCAATAAAATTTTTATCAGCGCAAATATTCATCTTTCACCTGCAAGAAAAATTGACGCAAAGAAACGAGATAATTGAAAAATCTTAATCAAGAAGCAGCGGCGGAAAAAAGGGAACTTTGCGCTCTGAACATTTTTTATTATTATATTCATTTAAAGAAATTTTCAATTATTGCAAAGGTTGAAGCCTATTAACCAGAAGATTAATGAAGCAGGTGAATGCAGATTTGAAAAGAAATTATCTAACAAATAAAACACATAAAAATTTTTGAATGACAAACTTTTTTCTCAAACAAACTCTTTATACAGTGGCGTAGCTAACAAGTAAACATTATGAACTAGGGTAGAACATTACGATAGGGGGGGGGGCACCCACGTGAAAAAGTTTTCTGAAAATGACCCCTCTAGGAATAAAAAACATGCGGGGAATTTGAATTTGACATTTTCGAAGCATTCTTCCTTTGTTGCTGTAGATGAAAAAAGTTGAATTCTTCAGCAAACTTTGACACTGGCTTGACATATAAACCTTGAAGTTGCTCGACTAGTTCCGAAAATGACAAGTTTTCAACTTCTTTAGGTAGACAATGGTTTCTAAGTGAGGATTTATACTTCCGTCGTGTCGCAACACGATAGTGCATTTTTGTGTCGTACGACGGCGTTTAGATCACAAGCTCGCACATTCTATCATACTGAACGCAAGCAAAAGTACGATAGCCCACAAGCTTTCGTACGATCGTAAAATTAATGTAAAAGTACGATAAATCGCCATAAGCTGTCGTACGATTCAGTACGATGGCATCTGTCGTACTTTGTTGTACGACAATACATTTTTGTTGTACGAGGTGTCGTACGACGCGTCGTACGACACAAAAAAGCATGTCGTAAGATAAAAAGTACGACAGCTCATCATACGAAATTCATCGTACGAGCCATCGTACTCGTACGATAGCTTGTGAGGCCGGCCGCAAGTTGTCGTACTTTTTCATTCAAAATGCACTAAAAAGTACGACTCGAGATTGCAAGTTGTCGTACTTTTTGTCGTACCATGGTACGACAGAAAGGTACAACGGTAAGATACCAAAGTAAGACGACAACTTGCGGCCGGCCTGACCATTTCGTCCGTCGTACGATTGTATTTTACACTCGTACGATGACTTTCGTACGATAGCTTGCGTTAGCGTGTGCAACTGCTTGTAGTTAGTACGATAGTTTGTGCGCCCCTTATAGTCTGTCATACGACGCGTCGTGACACGTCGTATTTATACTTCCGTGATATGTCGTACTTATACTTCCGTAGGGCGACACAACGGTGCATTTTTGTGTCGTACAACGGCGTTTATAGTCTTTTGTACGACATGTCGTATTTATAGCATCTTTATCATTTTTCAGGCCAGGGTTCAATCCCCAGCGAAGAATAATTTTTATATATTTTTTAAAAATTTTTATTTAATTTTAATTTTTTAATTTTTGTGCATTTTTACAATGGTCTTCTATTTTACTTAATTATTTTACTTTTTAACACTCTAAACACTCAATAAAATAAGCTTAAAAATGCAATAACAATTGTTAAATAAAAAACTTCATGTGCCGATAAATTTGCACTATTCGTGTTTGATTCTTTTGATTCGATACCCCATGGATATCCATTTATTATAGTAGTACAATCAATCGCATTCACTTCTTCGAATTCTGGTAAATCTTGTTGTTGAAAAGGTGTGGAGCATTCAGGTCTAGTAGGATAAGCCCAACATAGTAAAATTTGTACAATCTGAAATATTTTAGTGTAAAATATTTTTTTATATCTTTATACTTGATATCGAGCATGGACAACAGAAGTTGGATCGCATTTTGTTGGCTGTCTTAAGTCTAAATGATGGGCACTTCCGTGGATATAATAGTTGTAAATTCCTCGCGAGTTGGCATTTTTGATACCAGGGGAATTTTCAGTAACACCTCCACTTGACCATACGTCCAGGTCACCATTTCTAAAAGCCATTTTAAACCCTGATTCAGGGAATGGAGTTGGTGTATTGACACGAAATCGAAAATTTTTATTTTTTGTTCGTACACCAACTCCATTCCCTGAATCAGAGTCAAGATAATTTTTTCACGCTTAAAAAATGTGTGCAATCGATTCTCCGCATAGAATTCGTTAAAATTTTCAATTTTTTTCAAATTACCCTTATATGGGTCATTTTTAGCAAAAATTTTCCGGTCTCAAAAAAATTTTTTCGGGCCCAAAAATCACAAAAATTGCACCCTTTTTTTTAACTCACCCTGTATAAGCTTTAAAAATTTACGTAAAAATAATGTTGCTAGCACCACGAAAATTGAAGCCATATAATTTTTCCACACCATCCTCACGAAGCATAGTAGTGTTGTATCCGGTGTTGTTAAAAATTTTTTGACAATTTTCCTTCATCATGCTCAAGACGGTGCTCTCGTTGCAGTAGGACCAGAAAAAGTCATTCGGTGGACCAAGGGCACATTTTTCAATTATTATTTCAGTACATTCCTAAGTGATTTTTAATGATGTATGAGAAAAGTGGCTCTCCTGCTTCCACGTGGCCAAATGGCTAGAACACTAGACATGATTATTATTGACTTTTATAGGCGCTGGTTCAAATCCCATCAGGGGTGAAATCTTTTTTTAGCAAATCCTAAAAAGTAGTTAAAGCAAACCCCCTTAAAAATTCATGAAAAATTTTTGCCTTTTATTAGTTTTTTGTGAAAAAATTTCCTGCGCCCTATTTCAATCTGATGGTGAATGAACCAGTGCAAAAAATTTTTTCACACAAAAACTAATGAAAAGCAAAAATTCTTCATGCATTTTTAAGGGGTGATTGCTTTAACCACTTTTTGTGATTTGCTAAAAAAAAGATTTCGCTCCTGTTGGGATTCGAACCAGTGCCTATAAAAGTCAATAATAATCATGTCCAGCGTTCTAGCCATTTAGTCACGTGGGCAGTTTTTTCTCTCTTGCTGAAACAGACTATATCACACTTTCCCAAACACAAATCTGCTCACAATAGGACTAAACATTCAACCCCTCATATTTTCATTGGCTTACTTGCCATGACCAAGCTAAGTCGGCCAAAAAACCAGCATCTGGGCATTTGTCAGAACGAACACAAGCTGTTTTGTTACCGCTAAAAAATTTTGTCTCTCATAATAAAATACTGGGTGTATAAAAAACCGGAATTTGGGCGATTTTTTCATGTTTTTTCGATTCGAAATTTTTTTTCAAAAATGACTCTGGCAAAAACCGAATTGACTCAGCTGGGATTCGAACCTGAAGTCATTAGACTCGGATCAGGGAGCACTGCCACTGAGTCAAACTCACGTTAAATTTCGAATTTTTAATTTTGCTTATAATTTAACATGAATTTTTTCTTTTTTATAGATAAAAACTTTTTGGTCTAATTTTACGCGGGGAATCGATTGTGCGCATTCCCGAAGCATGAAAAAGCTTCCCTGATCCTGAATCAGAGTGTGTGTATTAAAGCGAAAATCGAACATGTATTAATTTCCCTGATTATGGATCAGGGAAGCGTTTTCAAGCTTCGGGAATGCGCGCAATCAATTCCTTGCATAAATTTATCCCCAGAAGGTCATTTTCAGGCAGAAAATTTAAAAATTTTCGATTTTCGCTTCAATATACATACTTTGATTCCCTGATTCAGGATTAGGGAAACGTTGAAAATACGCGCAGCCGATTCCCCGCATAAAATTATTCCTATATGGGTCATTTTTGAAAAAAAAATTTCGGGTTGAAAAAACATAAAAAAATCGTCCAAATTCCTGTTATTTAACACGAGAATACTTCTTCAAAATTCCGGGGTATTCTATTAATTTTAGTTATGCTGAACAACTTCCACAAAAAATTTTTTGAAAAAAATATATAAAAGAAAAAATGCATGCTAAATTATAAGCAAAATTTAAAATCTGAATTTTAACGTGAGCTTGGCTTAATGGTAGTGCTCTCTGATCCGATACTAATGATCTCAGGTTCGAATCCCATCTGCGTCGATTCGGTTTTGCCTTGTATATATTTGTCAAACGACTTTTTTTCAAAAATTTTTGTGTGTAAATTGTTCAGCATAACTAAAACTAATAGAATATCCCGGAATTTCGAAGAAGTGTTCCCGTATTAATACACCGTGTAATGATAGTTTACTAGTAGACGGAAATGGCATTAAAAAGATGTGTAGCACGATCAAAATCGGAATCAGAATCTTTGCTAAGATATTTGCAAGCTTCCTAAAAGTATTGGACTATGGACAATAGTATAGATATGAAACAAGGGCACGCGTGTGCTTCCGTGTGTGCGTACGTGTGCGTGCGTCCGTGTGCATGCGTGTGTACATCTGTGTGCGTGCGTACGCGTGTGCGTGTGTGCGTACGCGCGTGCGTGCGTTCGTGTGTGCGCGTCCGTGTGCGTGCATGCGCGTTTGTGTGCGTGCGTGCGTCTGTGTGTATGTGTGTGCATGCGTGTGTGCATCTGTGTACGTGCGTACGCGTGTGCGTACGTACGCGTGTGTGTGCATGCGTGTGTGCATCTTTGTACGTGCGTGCGCGTGTGCGTGCGTCCGTTTGTGTGCGTCCGTGTGCGTGCGTGTGTGTGCTTTTCAAAAATAAATTCCACTCACCCTAACCGGCCATTTTGGCAAAGGTGCCAAAAAATTGGCTGGATATGGATAGTCTAATTCAGCTAACGACTCAAATGCTTCTCTTATATAAGGTTT